>JAADYS010001368.1:0-18369 GCA_012931995.1 Fusarium albosuccineum
AGATTCTAATTAGTATTACTAGGGCTAGGGCATTTTATTTTATTTGCTCCTACTTTCCGTGCTTATATTAGCGATCCTAGGCCGCTAGCGCCGTTATCTACATAGCCCAAGTTTGAGATACGGAGCCAATCAAAACAAGTGTATTAGAGAAATGTCCCGGCAGAACCAGATCCTGGCCGTGGAAACAGCATTGGGGCCCATGAAGTTATCCCCAGCACGCTAGCATGGCTGTAGAGTTCAGCTAACTCAGCTACCTGACGTGGCAGCTGTACGATGCGCGGTTGATCCACTGCTAGCCGCGCATAGAGTGGACTGTGTATCGCTTCGTTCGTGGTAGTCTGGTGCAAAGGCATGCTGGGCTGTCGCCCTGTTGTCGAGATGATTTCTGAGTTGAGAGGACCGTGGCTGCGTGATTTCATTTCCCACTTCCTGGCTCTGTTTCATGGCTGGGTATTACACGTCTGTCTTGTTGCGTGGCCCTATGGTGTGATGAAGATGCAAGACTTTGTTCGCAGCTGCCCGTTGATGAAAAGGGCTGGGATCACAAAGGCAAAAAACACCTCGTTCGCCACTTACGGAGTTTGAATGTTCATGCCTTGACCGACAAACCATACATCCACTTTTGCCATGTCTGAACTTGACTCTGCATTCGACAACTCTGTCCCTTTGGAATGGCTTGGCTTCATTCTGTGGTACCAGGTACTTGCAGCATGCATCATACCATCCCTGCTTATTTATTCTGTCATCAAAGAGAAATCATCCGCCGTGCCGGTTGAGCCCCTTATTGACTACTCGACTCACCCGGACGATGAATTAAGCCCAGACGACGAATTGGAATACCATTCACTGGTATCAATGTAGGTTTGTTGTAACCATTCACCGACAAAAGAAGCTAAGCAAAGTAGGGTTTGAACTGGATTCTAGGGATTGATGGCCGTCTGTAGGCTCGCTAAGGATGACTGCCTGACCCGAGGCTGGAGGTGGAAAGAGGGGAATAAGCAAATAGACAGGTGCCACGCCCACACGGTCGTCCTGATTTGGACTTTGTTCTGCAAACCTTTACTGTAATTTTAGAGCTTGGTGCTGTTAATTGGGTCATTAAATGCGTTGTATTGGTTTTGTAAACTACCGAATCTTCGTTGATGAGCTACATTCTGGTTCGAAGCTGGCTTGATCGTCGTAATTTGAGTTGGAACCTTTGACGAGATGAAGATCCAATGAGATAACTCCTTTTCTTCGCCATGCTTCGTTCCTCATCAGTTCATCAGGCGCACACATTGAGACGGGCCACGCACTCGCTAATTTCGGGAGAAGCCTGGATTCTGCAGAGTCTGGGACAATGAACTTTTGCAACACGCAATCCAATAATTCCCACCTTTGGACTTTTGTTAGATCCTCATCATGTTCATCCGGCGGTCTAGATCGCACGAGGTGGTTGGCTCGAGGTCGTTCCTCCCACATCACGTCTTGAACCTGGGCTTGCTCGCTCTCCTAGCAGTCTCTTGCGTATTCTCTCGACCACAATTGGACATGCTTTGCAAACTATCGATTCTGCACGTCGGAATACCGGCGTTTTAGTGAAACTGGTGGGTGGATAGCACCGCCGACGCGTCACCTGCTGCCGAAGCACCCCGAATCTGGTTGAAGGATATGGCTTCCTAGTGAGTCTGGCTCGAGGATAAATACCGCCTGTCATCACCTCCACTAACAATTCTCTTCGCTACTCATCTCATCATCAAACAATCAGTCACTCACTCAAATTTCCTTCTTTAAAACACACTCGTTTACCAACCACCTTCGTTCAAGTTCCATTCACTTTACCAAACACCATCACAATGAAGACCACTCTCGCTCTCCTTTCCGTCTCTCTGGCCTCGGCCATGGCCACTCCCGTGATCACCCGCGCCCAGCAGTGCAACGTCGCTCCCAGCGCCGCCGCCAAGACCAACATCAAGCCCTACGATGTTGCCTCGGCTGCTACCGCCGAAGAGTGCCAGACCATCTGCGAGTCTGACGCCAAGTGCCAGAGCTTCGTCTATGGCCTGGCTGAGAGCGCCTCGAAGCCTCAGTGCCTTTTTTACAAGGTCCCGACTTCTCAGGTGCCTGCTCGCAGCGATGGTCTGCACGTCTTTGACAAGGCCTGCGCTGCTAAGCTGGTCCCCACCACTACTCCCACCCACGCTCAGCCTTGGGGCCAGGTTCCTAAGCAGCTGTCTGTTCGTGGCGAGACGCAGTGCAACTGCTCTCCCACTGGTTCTGCCAATGCCAACATCCAGCCGTACGACACCTCTGCCAGTTGCGCTACTGCCGAGGAATGCCACAGTAACTGCGAGGCCGACGATTCTTGCCTCAGCTTCCTCTACGGCCTCCTCGACAATGCCGACGCTCCTGTCTGCAAGCTGTATAACGTTGCCGCTTCCAAGGTCCCTGCTCGCAGCGACAAGCTCTTCGTCTTCGACAAGGGTTGCTCCTCCAAGCTCGTCCCCGTCACCACCCCTACCCACGACGCTCCTCGCGGCCTGTGCTCCAGCGTGAGCAAGACCACCAAGACCACCACTTCCAAGGTCACCAAGGTCAAGGCTGTCAAGGTCGAGGCTGCTGTTAAGGTTACTGATGGTGAGGACAAGGATGTCAAGGTTGAGCAGGCCAAGGCGAAGACTACCAAGGTTCAGGTTCAGAAGCCCAAGGCTACCAAGGCTGCCAAGGTTAACGATTCCAAGGTCAAGGTTACTAAGGTTGCGGATGCTAAGCCCAAGGCTACCCAGGTTACCTACATCGTTGACGACGAGACCAAGGAAGTCAAAGCCCAACAGCCCAAGGCCAAGACCACCAAGGCCAAGGTTCAGCAGTCCAAGGCTACCAAGGTCACCAAAGTCGAGAACAACAAGGCTGAGGATAAGGAGGTCAAGGTCACCAATGTCCAGGAGAACAAGACCAAGGTCACTGAGGCTACCAAGATTGAGAACGCTAAGGTTCAGGACGGCAAGGTCCAGAAGGCCACCACCCTCCAGACCAAGTGCAAGCCCACTGCCACCGCCGCTGCCAACACCAAGCAGGCTGCTCAGTAGAGCGGCTGATGATTCCGGACTTTGTCTTGGAGTCTGGGATTTTCGACTTGTCGAAAGGTTTCGGTATCAGGAGGAAGGGGCTGA
Source organism: Fusarium albosuccineum (assembly GCA_012931995.1). Lineage (NCBI taxonomy): Eukaryota > Fungi > Ascomycota > Sordariomycetes > Hypocreales > Nectriaceae > Fusarium > Fusarium albosuccineum. The sequence goes on from JAADYS010001368.1 coordinate 3,153, forward strand.
ATGAGGGAAAAGGAGGAAAGTGGCTTGAAGGGGGAGATTGCTTGAGAACGGGAAAGATCCGTGGAGCGTGATTCGGTGTGGTACTAATGGTGTATGTGTTGGGATCTCGAGGAGGTGCAGTCGCTCTTTAGTGTTTTCTGTTTTTGTTTACCATGTGTCTAGCTTAGCTAGTACGTAATAACAGTGTCGGCCGATAAGTGATCCCCTTTGCTTGATTCGTGATCTATTTTCCTCCTTTGCCCTTGTCAGACGCTCACTCAAAACCTCCCCAGGCGAGTTCTATAAACACTTTACAAACACATTAGTCTATTGCCGGGAGAAGTATTCTATGTCAAAATGAGACTTGTATATTAATTGAAGGACCAACTACTGATACCAAAGAGGGATATGAGATTCAGTACATGTGAGACCGCGATAGGATCAGATTATGATATTGCCAATTTCCACACTCCCCCGGTGCCAGGAAAAAAGATGTGCGAAGGCTCAGCCTCTCTCCGCACCCATTCTCCTAACTCCGCATTTCGTGGATTATCTATGACATGCAGAATACTGCAGCCTTCTTCAGGCCCCGTAGTATGGCCTGTGAGAACTGGCCCCCCCCGTAGCACACAGGTGCATTTCTCGCCCTGTGGATGTGAATGCATCGCCCGGTGGATGGCAAAGGAAGAAGGTTGAGCGGTCTCTTGATATTCATTCTCGGCGTCAATGTACTCTGCAATTTTGGCCAAATTAACTTGGCCTTTGTGTCGAAACAACTCCCGAAACATGACGCCCCATTGATTGTGTAGGCTGCATAGGACGAACCAGTCCGGGGTAAGAGACGCAAGATCGGTCATTTTGTCGAAACAAACGACGTGGTAGAACTGCAGTCGTTGTCTCGGCCCATCGCGGCCAACACCAATTCGGTAGGCGTCCGTGATTGTTAGTGGGCTTTGGCCTCGTTGGAGCAACTGTTCTTGGGTGCCGTTTTGCTCCCTGTCATGCTTGACAAGGCAATCTTGGGCTGCTCGGCAGTGTGACTGATGGGTAGGGGTTACTTGGAGAAAAACCAGGCAGTTACTAGCTTTCAGCTCCCGCACAAGAGCATCTCCATCCTCTCTAAGTCGACCTTCAATCCCGAGGTTGCAACGTCTTTCGAATTCCTCTTTCCGGCGCGCTCGGTTGGCTTCTCTGAGCTCAGCTGCGTTCTCTGGGACAAATCTTGGGCCGCCTCGACGTCGTCGGCCTGTGGGGGGTGACTTGGCGACAGCAGTTATGGGTGGATCGTTGACGGGTGATGCTTCAGTTGCGCGGCTGCGTTCAGCGCTGGACTCGTCCGCCACTCGCGTTTCTCGTGTAAGAGGCGATCGGGAGCGGAGCCGGGAGCGCGAAGCGCCGTTAAGCGGCGACCGGGAACGAGACCGACGGCTCATTTTTGGCGTTGATGTTTTGGTATGAGTGGTGTTTGAGTTGAGAGAAGGCAGATGCATTGATGGCGCGGTTAAAGGGGGACGCGGCAATACCCCTTCGAGTGCTGAGCCAGTACTCTTTTAGAGGGCTGGGGACGAGGTGTTGGTTGTTGGTTGAACGGGACATGATAGGCTGATGCTCTAAACGCCGAGGCTGCAGATGTGGTCGTTGGGGGCCGTTTTCAAGGCCTTGGTTGAGACTCAGGTGGCGTGCTGACAAAATCGACTCCCCTCATATCCTCCACACTCCAAAACATTATATTTGGTCTTATAGAAGCCCTGCCCTTGATGGGATACAGAGAAATCCCGACAGTCTACGCATCTGGAGCCTTGTAGTTGTGAATTTTCATTGCTACGGCTTAGACTTCAGATGTTGATTATCTGCAGCCTTTGGCATTGAGATTTTGGGTTGGTACTAAGCTTCTATGTCTGGATCTCGATGTAATTAGTCGACTTGTGTCGAAGTTTGTGTTGATTTACAGATGCAGGGTCTTGTCTCGCTGCTCAAGCTATGAGACTAGATGTCACTTCCTTTTGATGGTGTTTACGGAATAAGATAGATTAATGTGAAGCAGCTTACTCGCTCTAAACAATGTCAAGAAATTGATTCAACATGCCGCCCCCGCTCCAGCAGCCGCCCCAAGAGCTCCCGTCCTCTTGACCCATTTCATGTCTGGATAGGGAGACGGTACCTCGGGCGCAGTGAGGTTCTCCAACTCTTAAAGGGCTGTTAGTAAAATTCACAAATTTTCAAGTTGGGATATTTGACAAACCTTCTCTCTTGGCCGTTCTGCTCTCGGCAACATCGTGCCACAGCCTCAATGCCCACAGAGCTGCCAGGGCATCCCGAGTTGTTCGATCTAACGACTCTAAGATGACCAACTTGTGCTCATTGTTCTTACTGCTCTCGTATGCTACTTTTTGTCCTTGAGAATCAATCCATTGATACTGCCCGCCCTTCCACTTTGGCTTGACATGGAATAGAGTCTGTTGACTTGCTGGGTCAAACAGGTCACTATCCGCCGACGATTTTCCAGGATTAAGGACAGCCTTAAACTCTGGCTTTTGAAGCAGCGACTTGGATACTTCAAAAAAGATGTTTCCAGGCATCTCGGGTGACACTGTCGTGATGTAGTATGAGGGCACGTCAGTGCGGTACTGAGCGCCTAGCGGACGTGCAAGGTAGAAGAGGCGGTGGCTTCGCTGGTCAAGAGAAGCTATGCTTCCTTCTTTCAGCAGGTCCTCATCCTCATACTCGATGCGCTCGAATTTTGCCGATGAGGGTTTTGGAGACAATGCAGTAACGTCTCGGCCCAGCTCGTAAAGAGGCACCGAAGGATTTGCCTCAGCAACGATGGATTGGCCTGTAAGCACCAGGGTGACGGGCTCCAGTGTTCGCTCCATCGCGATGTTGATGAGTTGTGCAGAAATATTTCTTTCACAAGGGATAGATGAGAGGGGGGGGGAGTGATGACAATTTCTCGAGCGATATAATGCGATGGTAAGAAAGTGAATGCTTGAATCAATACCGCCTCTGAACATCGATGTAAAAACAGGCATAAAATTGAGGCACATTCCACGTGACAGCTGACGTGTTGCAGAGACCAACCAACATCAACTTGTGACACCCAACGTGGGAGATAGCGTGGCAGTGCGGCGACGATCCCTTGGCCATGTCTGTGCAGCAAATCCTTCGAGAGGGCGCCACACTCTGAATCCTTCGCGCCTTCAGCTCTGGGGCTGCGCTAAATTCTAAGCTTGTTAAAACGACGTGACAGGTGATTCATACGTCATTATCCACATTGTGTCTCATCTGTTAGACTTTGATTGTCGCCGATCGGGCTGTGTCGATCGTGTAACGCTGGTGCCTTGATGTTTTGCAGCCCCCAATATGCGGCAGTGACGAGTCCATCGGCAAACAGCGTCGGCTTTATCGTGAGTCTCAAGGCGTACGGTACGCAAAAGCTGCTCCATAATCGTACGATTCACTCCCTCCCGTGTCGCCTAGCCTATGCTTCAAGCCCATGGGTCTCGACGCTTCTCAGCAATTCAACACACAATGCTCTCTCGGACAAGAGCTGTTCTCAGTGAGATTCTTGGGCTGGCCCAGGTAATCTCTGCTTGTTTCATGGCATGGAAAGCCCTTTCTTTGTGGGCCGATACGCCTTTTCCGGCCCTCGTTGTTACGACCGAGTCAATGGTCCCGGCATTCTACCCTGGAGATGTCTTGTTCATATCCAATAACAAGAACCCCGCCACCGTAGGGGACTTGCCAGTATGTTGGTTGCCAGGCATGCCATTTCCCATGGTGCACAGAATAGTACAAGTACTGTACCAGGAGAGCGAGGATCCTGACCAAAGGTAAGGCATTCCACATTGAGGTGTTGAAGACATACTGATGACATCGTCTAGGCAGCTCATTTTGACAAAAGGGGACAACAATGAGGTAGATGACGTGTCGTTGTACCCGGATGGCCAAAGCTACGTCTATAGACATCAAATCCTTGGGTTTGTTCGAGGGTATATCCCATGGTTAGGGTGGATGGTCATCTTGTTGCAAAATCCCCTGCATGTTTTGACTTTGCTTGACGCGTTGTATCAACCAACTGAGGAAATGGTCTTAGAAGAACAGGATGATCTAGATTTGAAGTTAAATCAATACTAGAATCGCCTTCTTGTGTTTCATGGCATTAAGTAGATTTAAAACAACATTTTGGGTATTTCATGTGTTCTTATGCTGGACATTTTACTCTCTTATATTTAAGAGTGTAGTGGAAGACAAAAAGCATGAACAGAATCGTCGTAATTCACTTTTTCCATCACACCGCTCGCCAATTGCATGAGTTAGAAGATAGAAGACTATTTTCCTTGACTATAAATACTTTAAGACTGCAAAACTATAGTACCAAGTTGAGGGCATAATAAATCTTGGGATACATCCAGCTTGGGGTGATGCAAAAGAAAAAGCCAAATACCCAGACCATGCCCAGTATCCCAGAGACCAACGACGGAACCAATTCCTGGACCATACGATAAGCCTTGGTCTTCCGGACCACCGTTTCTAATGCACAGCCTAAAAAGTTCATCTGAAAAAATAAAATGTCTCGATGAAGTCCTGCATCTCCAATCGCCCACCCGACCATGCTATGAGAAATCCCAGACATTGTGAAAATGAGCATAGGTATCACTGTCTTTTCAAGACGGGACTTGGGCTCTATACCAAAAACCTTTCGGCATATGAGTTGCGAATAGTAATTGTATGTGGGTAGAGTAACCCTGTGCCAGAAGCGCCCCCAGAAGCCTCGCAGGCTCTGAGCTTGGAGAGGACTTCCAAAGAGGGCTGGCCATTCTTCAGGGCGGTCGAAGCCAAGGATCGACACGAAAGCCAAACCCAGGATGCAGTGGGAGAACTCCAAGAAGAAGTAGGCGCTCCAGATCCATTGAACTGACATGACAGATCGGAGTAAGAGTTGCTGCGATGATAGGCTCAAGGAGGGCCATTCCATGTCGGGTGCAAAGTCCGACACAGCAACATATGAAAATGCTTCAAAGAGGACTGCTTGCACAACGAAGCTATCAAAAGTCCACAGAAAGATGGCCCATATGACCTTTTTCAGGGTAAACTTGACCCGGGACTCTGTGGTGGATGATTTCTTGTCGAGAAGCGAAGAGTCCAGAGGCAGTTTCCGCGGGTTGTTCCATGCTCTGTAGCAATCGACAAAACTGGATGGGCCTGAGGAAAATTCTGGGTTGACATAATTCTCATCTATGACGAGGAGCTTGACCGTGTATGGCAGGTAAAAGACTACCAGGCTGGCAAAAGTGCTATTGGCACCAAAAGGCCAAGTAAGATATCTCGATGAGGTGAGAGAAAGGATAGAAAGCAGCCAAATTGGCCCCAACGACAGTACACGAGCGGGCTTTCGAAGCCTCAGAGAGGCAATCGTCAGCAAGCTTGCCGCCGCGTAGTAGAGCACAGGGATGAGTGGCTTGGAATTCATTGTTGTGTTGATGCTTTTGCGGAGTTGGTTTCGATCACCGATGAAAAAGTCGCGCATTCACTTTTTGAGACAAATTGATTACGATATTCTCGTGGGATTGATAATGATGAAAGCGGTCGCAGTACGAAGCCCTTCTTGGCGATGTCAGGCTGACTGTGCCGATCGCTCCTTGCACTTTTGGAGTTGCAGCGGGACATCGCCGATCAATCAACCTGACTCGCTGAACGATTCCCCAGCTCGTTTAGCTCGAACAGCCCTGCTATCTTATCTAAGCGCCCCCAACCCTAAAAACTGGGGAACTCGAAGGATTATAGTGGTCTCGGGCCTTCTTCTGGAGGCGCAGCCCTACATATCGGTGACAGGGAAGAGACTCCTATAGTTGGATCCGGAACATTCGGTTGACCTAAAACGGCAAGTCGTCTAGCTAGCACGAGGCGTATCGACGGCGTATACATGGGGCAGAGGATCTTGGCTTGCTTGGCTACCGACGATCCGTCAGCCCTTCCCATCTCCGCATGGCTTCGAGGATGTTCCAAGAAGATGAGAATTCTGTTGCCTGGGAGGATTGAGCTCTATCTGGACCTCAATCGGCAGTTGTTGAGCCCCATGACATGCGTGTGGACTCTCATTGGCTTGATCGATTAAGAAGCCCGAAATGAGGGATCGACAGTCTCCGCATTCTTGTTTTACTCCCTCATCCTAATTGAGCCAACATGCCTCTGTAGCTGAGCCCTCTGGGGCAATTGCGACAAGGGTGGTAGAGCTGTTCAATGACATCCATCCCTTCGACAGTCGAGGAGCTCGTGGGGCCGAATCCCTGTTCACGCTAGATGGAGAGTACACTCAGCTGCTCATAAAACACACTATTTTCATGAAGTATTTCTTATCAGCTAAACTCGGATCGAACCCCTATTGGTTCAGAGCCGCCCCACAAGCTGCTCGACTGTCGAAGGGATGATTTCTAGTAGTGGGTTTCGAGCTGAAACAGGATTTTGCCCACAATTGAATGCTCCCATAATGCTCCCATTGCATTGCCTCACACTGGACAAGTTCCTCATTACAAGCTAATCTTAGGTTATCTTAGTTTATTTATTAGCTCTCACGGAGAATTGTTTAGGATTATGGGGTACCTGGTACAATTGTAGTTGAATTACCTAAGGAAATAGACCTTGTCCATTACGTCGCACAAAGTCCGGAAGGTCGGGGGTCGCTCAGGAACAGCCCAACAGGACTGCTAGCTGCGTCAACCGATCGCCATGTAAGATTTTAGTCCTGAATTGTGGTTCTGGTGAGCTTCCACAGAGCCTGGTGGTTGTTACCTTGTCCAATCCTTTCCTCTGTTGATCACTCGAAGGAAGCTTGGCCAAAACACATCGCACCCTCCACGCGCCCTGTCAAGACTTTAGTTTCGATCCTCTTGCAACACGGATCCAGGCAGAAGAATTATTCCATGCACGATAGCGTCATACACTCGTTGGGTATGCTGAGACGGGGGCGAAGATCGGACCTCATCGGCTGAGGAGAGCCTTGGTGTCGGAGTTAAGCTCTGAGATTGAGTGTTGATCCTCAGTTCGATAGGGAGTCAAGGCTTTTCATCAATCGACGATGGAGGCATCTTGATCGTGATTTAGCTACCAAGTTGAAGACCCCTCAACGTATATAAACTCCAGCTCCCCTCTGTCTACATCCATCCTCAGCATCACACAACAACAACAACAGCTTCAGCATCCAACATCTACACTCAACCACCACCACAACTACCACTTCAACTTCAACCTTTACAACCTTCATCATGGTTTCCATCTCATTCAAGACTCTTGGTGGCGCCACCGCCGTCCTCCTCCTGGCCCAGCAGTGCCAGTGCCCTCCCATCGCCGTTCCCCTCTTCGTCTCGGCTGCTCTCCAGACTGCCGCCGCTGTCGGCTCAGCTGGTGCCTCTTTCGCCGGTGCCATCATCGCTGCCAACGCTGGTGGTGGCAAGAGGCGAGCCGTTCTCTTCGGCCGCCAGCAGCAGTTCACCGCCCCTCAGGGTGTTCCTCAACACGAGTTTGACCGCTGCTACAACGACCTTGCTCAGGAGTCTGTTTCCATCAACGTTCAGGGACCAGTCAAGACCAATGGTGAGTAAAAAAACTTGGAATTCTTGATCAGTGCACTAACGATACATCAGGCGTCCAAGTTGATGGCCTCCCTGCCAGCTGCATGAACCTGGCTACCGTCCTCGACGGTGATGCCGTTGGCGGACCCGTTCCCCAGCCTTGCGGCTCTGCCTGCCTCTTGTACGACAACCTCAGCGCCGAGGACTACGAGCGCATGCGCACCACTTTCGACGGCATCAAGAACGCTTAAGCGCAGCACAATTCTACCAAAAGGATAGATCGACAACGCCTGTTCTTGTGCATATTCTACTCGGGCATGTCATTGAATACGTCTAGTGCCGCTTCTGGACGTGGCAGTATATCATGAAGTGGCCTTGCATCGTTTATATATGTCTTACGCTCGTTTAGAAATTGGGGACCTCTATTGTATATATGCTTTTTAGATGACGGTCTCTACAGAATAAAACATTTCTGATGAAGAATTAGTTCCATACCTTTGATTTGTGCATGTTATTCGGTCGCTTACCGAGCTTGGTTGTGCCTGACGAATCATTGATGCCAACACCTCTTTACCTTGTCAATTCTCCTCAGCGCTTACCTTAACATTCGATGAGTCTTCTAAAGTCGAACATGAGTTTCCGAAATTCTTCATATGAAATTGCGACGCCTAGCATTGGAGATGTGCGCGAAAATGTGCAGGGTTGCTGTCGATCCTAGAGTTTTAACAAGCTAGCTTTGTTTTGCTTCACAATCTAAAATGTGCCTTGAGCTATCATGGGTTGGCGTTACAGGCGTGTTGTCTGGGTCATGGTTACGCTCTACGGTGGTCCGAGAAGTTTCCTCTCGTGGTCTCTAGAAATCTACAATGGTGAGCTTTTTACAATCTTTTGTTGCCTTGCTAAGGTGTGCGATAGAACGCCTCTGGCAACCCTGCGATTAATCGCTGAATGTTGGGGCATTATGAGCGGAACTTTGGAACATTAAGTCTACGCATGCCAAGGTGGTTCCGTAGTTAACAAAACACATTAGTTTTCGGAGGGGTACTGATTTCGAACTTTAGTGATGAAGATTTGAAAAGCCTGTAGCCTTGCGCGAATGCAGTATTTGAGCGATGTAGTGGCACACCCACAGATACGCGTCACGATGGAAATCGACTCCCAACTGCAGTTTAGTGCTACTAAATATTTATCCAATCACTGTAATATCCTCTCAACAACTTCCTCAAGGTTCTCCTTTTGCAGCCCAAGGGCCTCCAACTTCTTGAGCACCTCCAGATCAACCTTGTCCTCGAAATCCGCGCCCTTGCCCTCAACCAGGTGAGTGAGGATGAATTTATGGTAGGAAGAAAAGACATCTCCTTGCCCAATCGCCTCATTGTACTCCTTTAGGGCCTCATTGGCATCCCGATAGGTGATATCCCAGTCTGCACCTGTTGTCTTTGTCGCACGCTGCACGGCATCCAGCATCTCCCTGTGTGTAATGTGAAAGGAGGGCGTGTAGACGGCTTGCTTCTTGTAGCGTGCCAGGTCAGCCTCTGGTAGACTCAGCACCGCCGCGACGGCCTGACCAGCGTGCGCAACGCTCGATGTGCTGACCCTGCCGTCAGCGCCGCGATACATGCTTGCCTTGCGGGCCTTGGCGTCAATGCGCCACAGGCCGTTGCTGAGGTTCACATCCAACCACGCGCCAACTGTTATCGAGATCCAGCTGCTGACGCCAAGTTCGTCGATCAGGTCACGAATCTGCTGCTTAGCTTGAAGTAGCCCGTTCTCTTGAATGAGCTCCGTAGCGAAGGGGCTCGGGCCGTATTCTGCGGGGATAACGTACGGCACGCCCGCCTTGGCAGCGGCGCGGACTGCAGGGTCCTGGATGCTGATGACGTGGGAAAGAGGGGGCGCTAGGATGACGGCGTCTTGGCCTTTGAAGACTTCGGTAAGAAATGCCTCATCCTCAAGGTTTCCAGCCTTTACAATGACTTCGGAGGAGAATGAGCTGGTTGACTCGGGCCGCTTTACTGCGGTGATGGTGTGGGCACCGTTGGCGAGGAGGGTTGCGAGCATGGGGGCGCCAAGGTTGCCGCTGGCGCCGATGATGGCGATTTTGCGTCCTTGAACTTGAGACATAGTGTATTTTTGAAGAGATCAGGAAAGTGTTTATGAGAGATGCAGAAATAGGTGTTGTAAAGTTGGGAATTGTGCTGAAGGTCTTGAGGGCTTGGCTAAGTACCCTAAATGACAAACCATCGGGAACAGAAGCTCACGTCAGCCTGCCCGATGTTAGTAACAGAAATCGGCATAAGCCATTAGGGTATTGGTTCATTATTCTAGTGCAGCTTTCTGTCATAGTGATTAGTCAAACATCATCCACCCCGTAACGCCTGTGTCGCTTTCTGTTGAGTCTCTGCCACCTCTTCTGTAACCCCCGTCTTCCTGTCGAACAACCCACCGAAGGCCCTGCTTTTTGCACAATTGTTCTACATCCTCCCATGCATCACAGCGTGGTCCCCTTCCAAGTTCCTCCATCACATCCTCCAGGGGCCAAGAGAAACACTTGACATTGAGAACCACTTCTTCTAGGTGCGGGGTCACTGCTTTCCAAGTGTCGTTGAAAAATTGCAGCAATGCTCCTGTGATGGCATGTCCATTCCAGCGATAGAAGGTATCGTAATCGAGCAGATCATCTCGGATGACCAAACGCCTGAGTTCGGACGGTAGGAGCGTAGAAAGCGGTGGCCAGTCTTTCGGAGGTGTGTGGCCATACAGTGTAGTCAAGGGAACCTCGAGCTCGTGTAACGTGGGGAAATCTCCGAGAGGCGCAAGGTTTGCTGTAAGCACATCATTCATGCTTGTAACATCAAGAGCCTCGTCTGCGAAGAATTCCAGTTCGAATGACAAGCGAGAGAGTGTGTGTCGAACGTGTTGTAATCCTGCTCGGAATTCAACAAGCTCAAACCGAAACTCAGATGATGGAAGATCGCAGGCGTAAAGTAACGACTTCAGATTTGGGGTTTGCTCGAGCATCATACTCATAGTATCCGCGTTAGCAGACGAGTTAACCACCTCCAAAGAGGAGAGGCTGGTCGCTTTTGGGGCATCTGGGAGTGGCCAGGCATGATACTTGTTTGTTCGGTCGCGACGGTTGGTCCGATGACTGGGAAGACAGCGGAGTGAGAGGGTCTTGATTTTGGGTAGGTAGAAGGAAAGTAAATAGATGTCCTTTGGGGGCTGCACGTGGCCTCCCTCGTCGTCGGGGTTAGAAATCGTGAAATGAGTCAGACTTTGGAACAGTGCTGGTGACTTGGATCCTTTGGAGGCGGACACTCCGTGCTTAAACAAGTCCACAAGCCATTTGTGATCATACACCAAATAACCAACGTCGATAGTTAAGCTCTGAAGCTCGGTGCAAAGCGCCACGATGATAGCGACGACGGCGTCAAGATGACGGTCCTTCGACACGGCTGCTTCCCATTCCTTGGGGGACGGTAGACCCAGCTTCTTGATTGCACGAGTGATCAGCCGTCGTAGCTGCTCATCTTTTATCGGGATATACGTCAAGGGCTCGTAATACCCGCAGAACCGGGGCACGACGTAATTCAAAGCGCGAATGTGAAGGCTTTTTATATCGTGGACAAGACCGGGACGATTAAGTATCGCTCGTAGAAGAGAATGCACACTCGACGGCTTCTTCGTCTCTTTAATATCGTGTGTTATGGTGACATCGTGGTACAAAAAAGGCACCGTTGCGGCGTACAGGCCTTTGCACGTCTGGCAAAGACTCGATTTATCCTGGGAGGATAATTGTGGGATAATTTGGTACTTTAAAATGCTCAAAGTATGGACCAAAGCCATCGTAAAAATTGATACGGAGCTTTTCAGCTATGCATCAAAAAGTATGGGAGAAGGAAGTAAATGGGATGAGTCAAGTAACTAAATGATCGGATTACTTGTGGTACTCACGTTGTAACGGATTAACTATAAGCCGCAGGCAGCCGATCCTACCACCATCTTACGACTTCTATGAAGGATGCAAAGTTCTGAGTCATACAGAATTGAATAACAACAAGAAAAACATTTAATTTTAATAGATACAGTTATTAAGCGTTGTTAATTTTATACAAGTTTGCTGGTCTCTAAGCAACTTGACTGAACAGTAGTGGGTGCAGCCGGCTTGTGACTAAAACTGCGAAATATCGGTCGATACGAGATAGTTTTTGACGCAAGATAAACCAGTCCCTGAAAGCTAGCTTCCCATCCTAATGCTAAACTCGGGAGGCGCCGCAATCTCGATGCTTTTCGCCGTGGAGGCAGAGCCTCTGTTATGTCGATCATATGTACCTACACATTGCCGACCCAATTCGCGGCAAAGTGGGCTTTCTGATTGGCTGCCTTGCGATATTTGATATCAGTCGATCCTTTGTCGCACAGCCTCTCGTATACGAACTGGGATTCGCTTCTTATCTTGGAAGTAGACTTAAATCCTCCCGCAGACTTTTCCCTTTTCTGTCATCAACCTCAATGTCAAAGGTTCCCAGCAATCAACCATGGTATCGCAAACGAGTACACACAGCTACGCGCGTTTTCCTTCAGGATGCTCATTCACTACATTGCGTACTGCCGCTGCTTTAGGTTTCAAGTTCTCACGGTGCCGCCAGGTCTTTCCGAAAAGGCTTCCTTCACTGGGGGAGTCTCACTTAAAAAAGCAAAATACTCGCTCTCTTTTCCAGGTCCTATAACTCCACACTCATACCGCGGCTTTATGATAGCTGATAAGAGTTATTCTCTCCTATCGCTTACGTTGGCGATGTTTGCGTTGGATCGTGACTGGCACAAATACGCAAGGAAATTTGAAACGCGTCTGTTTAGGGCAGGTAACCGGCGCTTGGCATGCCCAGCCAGCAAAGGTCCTCAGACAACTCCATTATTAAACCCACTTTTGGCACTGGATACAGCAGGAGATCTTCAGACGAGAAAATACACCCCATTCAACAGCGCTTGGCAGCATCTCGATTGGTGGATGAACTCACGACGGCCGATTGAATGCAATCATGTCCCCAAGGGGGCACCGACGACCCGGTGCGAGATGGGCTTTACAGAAGACACGGAAGTTACCTCTATCAGAAGCTCTTTCATCTATATAAAGAGGGTGATGTGTCCCTTAGTCCTGTTCGTTCTACATACTCATTACATTAAACACAAACACATTCAAGCTACCAACTAGACTCAACAGTTCCTCACAATTCACCATGCACTTCTTTACTCTCTTCACTACCGCCGCTGCTTTCGCCGGTGCTGTGACTGGCATGGCTATAAAGGAGCGCAACGACGTAGTCAGCTCCAAGGAGGCCACACACGAGCTGCTCCGCGCTTACAAGACCTTTGAACAAGGAGAGGGAGTTCAGGCCAGATGTGCCTGGAAGACATGCGACATCTGCTTCGACAGATACCCTTACTGCAACGGACGTAACCCCCTTGACATCGTCAACTGGTAAGCATAGGCCGTATTATGCATCGAAGAGTTGCTGATATTCGTTAATAGCATCGCCACTTGCAGCCAGTGTCCTGGAAACTGCTAAGCTGGTGTCAACGAGGCTGGCCACAGGCCTTTGATCGTGTCAATGTATCAGGGGGGTTACCCGGGGTTCTCGGAAGGCTCTGTGCGTGATTAAAACGCACCTGCGAAGAGGGGCTGGGCTATCGACTACGGATCTGAGTCATTCGTTTGACTTCTTAGTTCATTTATCAGGCTTTGTCACTTTCCTTCTCGGAGAGGCATCGCCGCACGCTCTTTTTGCGATAGCAAGTACAACACAAATCTGGTTGACAATTTACGTTGTATTTGTCCTGTAGTTGTGATCCTTTTTTATTATTCGATGGGCGGCTCGTAGTTGTTGTAACCCTATTACCTCGTAAGGCCTTATGTCAGATTACAACTCCATTCTAGCCCTCCTTGTGTAGTTCGAGAGTCTTCGTGGCAATGTCAAATATTTGTGTGACTAACTGCAGGTCTATGACTTTGTAGAAACTAAAGCTTGCCCGAAGCCACGCCTCTAAAGAACTGACGCACCTCTTCAATCTATTCATCAGGGGTATGCTCCGCGGGAAAATGTGCTCCTACCTCATGCCTGGTAAAGTAGACTAGGTTCACCATTCGTTTGATCCAATCTCGTGGCTGTGGAATAGGTGAGCAAGTTGTCTATAATTTTAAGTTGTTCAATTGTCACTTACAGCAAAGTTGAAGCTCTTTAAACTGGGGATGTTTTGCAGTCCCCATTGTGTAACTGCGGTAGGCACCTTGCTTTTAGGAAAGCTCATAGCGTCGGGCTGGAAATTTGATCAGCATACTTGACTTGATACTGAAGTGGGTAGGGAGGGGGAAAGGAGCATGATTAGAACTCACTTGAAAAAATTCCTTGTAGATTCTCAAATTCCCCCAGGTTCCCTGAACCCATAGCATCATGGCCTGTGTAGCGAGTTGACTGGAAGAATATGGGTAGTCATCGCTACCGCCGTACAGAAGATGCCACATCCAGCCAGCAAACCCGACAGGGGAGTCCGACAAGGCTTGACCAATCGCAAGAGGCGCTTGCTGATGCACAGTCGCGTAGCTAGAGCGGGTTCCAGACCATGTCTGCATCGACTCGATAAACAACGTCTCTTCTTGTGCCGTTTGGTTTTGTGCATAGCGCTCAAGGTCCGTGGCATTGGGCTGGATCAAGAAGAAATCGGTGAAATGGCCAACCAGGCTTGCCGGTAGGTCAACGGCCATCCACGATCCGACCAGCCATCCTATATCAGTACTGACGACACCATACATTTCATAGCCGAGTTTCCTCATGAGCGTGTCGAATACCATAGCCATTTGCCGAGGGCCAAGACCAGAATATTCCGGGGCGGGACTGAAGCCAAAGGCAGGAAGGTCTGGTGCCACAATGTGAAAGCTGGTATTGCCTTGGCTAGAGAGAGGCTTTATGATCTTGGACCACTCGAGGTGCGTCGAGGGCCAGCCATGGAGAAGGAGAAGTGGGACGGCATCCGGGTCTGCCGAGCTCTCGTGAACAAAGTGGAGGGGGACGGGATGGTCGAAATCCGAGGGACCTTGAATCGTGACCGCAAAGTGGGAAAAGTTGGAGCTGATTTCTTCCTCCACCTTGAACCAGTCCTACGCTTGGAGATACGGCAAACGTCATCGCACAAGATGCAGAAGCCAGGCAGTCCCAGATGAAGGAGTTAGTGGAAAAGGGACTGGAGAAGACCAAGAAGGAAGCAAAAGTCAAGGAGAGTATCAAAGACGGCATGCAGCTTGTCAAGAATGTCAAGGACATCGTGGCAATAGCTGTCAAGGCCGAGCCAACTGCCGCAGTGGCCTGGGTCGCCATAACGGCATGCATGGAGGTGAGTCAGCACTACAATTTGAGTCGCCCTTTCTGACGCATTCCAGATCGTGACTAACCCTGTTTCTGAACCGGGCATCAACCGCGATGGGATCAAGTACGTGCTTAAGAGAATTGAATGGTACTGGAAGTTGGCAGAGCTTCTACTAGATACACATAGTACCGACAAAGCCACCGTCGACTTATAAAGTTTGCTCAAGAAGTACATAATCAAACTCTTTAAGAAGCTACTTCTATATAAAATATAGAGCATATACTTATACTATCTATTTGCTTATT
>JAADYS010001369.1:0-11839 GCA_012931995.1 Fusarium albosuccineum
CTGTAACCCTCCCTCCCCTCCGCCGCTCCCCTCGCATGCATGACCATATGACGAAACCCCGACCTTACAAATCCTTACCTCTACAGCTTGTAATCGATTAATGTGCAGATGTACCCACCCGAGATCATGACGACTTTCGGGAGGGAGCGTCCCCTGCCCCAAGCTCCCTCCTCTGATGGGAGAGCTCTCTGCCCTTCCAGTGTGTCCCATCAAGGTCCATCCCCGTCCCCAAGCTGGCGATCCCTCGCCCTGGGTTCTTCCCTGCTGGCCCTCCCCCAAGCGTCAGAGAACCCCTGAAACCGTTCCAGCGTACTATACCTGTTGCTGCTGCCCATCCTCCCTTGCCTATCCAGAAGAGCCCATCACGGCCGAAACAAGCAGCACAGCCCTAGAACAAACGGGGAAAAAGCCGTTTCTCTCTCTGCACCCCCTTGTCAGAAGCCCGCCGCAGACCAGACCGCCTCTTCCCCATCAGCCGCGCGCCTGAAGGATTTCCCGCTGCGACGCTAGCCTTGCTTTTCTGCTTCTTTTTACTTCCTTTTTTTAGGGGAGCCGGGGAAGATGCGACGCTGCAGTAGGGCCCGGTTGCCGGGGAATGGAATTGTCCCTGTTGGTTGGCCATCGTCGTTGACAGCTCTGACGGTGCCGCTGACGTTGGACTGCAACGCCATTGGGAACCAAAGGACACTTGTCTCGAGGTGAATTGATCCTTCGTTATGAGTCAACCAAGTCTCTTGCTGCATTGCCATGTCATAGCCTCGACTCTTTGGCAACCCTGCGAAACCTCTGCCCGTCTATCACCAGATACGATACACCAACAACGCACGCAGCCTTGGGAAGCAAACCAAGCCACGGCAAAAACTTTACTCGGCCTAATCTATGTTGTTCTAAACTAACACCCTCAGTCTACCCCCAATCAGTCTATCCCCGCCCCAGTTCCTCCTTCAAGTCGGTGTTGATCACCAAGTCATCCTTGCCTCTCATATGCATAACAATCGTGAGGCCTTCGATACTAATGTCGGGACACTTGTGCGAGAACGACGTGCCAACACCAACGTCAACCCCCTGCGCTCCTTGCCCTTCAGCCACCTGGCTCGCTTCTGACTTGAGCTGCTTAATCTCAGTACTGAGATCCATGTATCGTGTTCGCCAAGCGCAAACATGATTATACGGGATGAGAGGCCTCGGATTGTGAATCTCTGTCACTGTTTCCGTTTCCTCGAATGATGAATGACTCGTTGTCTTGCAGTGTTTAGTGCTTTTGACCTCTTGAGTTGTCAAGGGTTGCTGCCGTATCCTGCTCCGGGACTCTTCCACCAAGTCCTCGTCGCTTTTTCGAGCCAGAGACTGCTCCACATCCAAGAGTCTAAGACGAGGTGTCAATGACTCCATTGCAGGGGTCTGCTCCTGCCCTAGTCGCTCAGTTGACTGGTCTTCAACAACGAGCTGAGGTGTGCTCTCTGCTGGCTTTGGCGATGGAGATTGACTTGGGTAACAGAAGAGGCAGTTGTCCTTTTTCTCCACATCAGGCTGTGGCGTACGCCGGATCCTGCTGAGACTACGCCTCCATTTCAGGATTGGAGGAGTTAGTTGCTTTGTTCGGGGCTGGTCGTCAGACTTGTCAACCTTCCTCAGCTGTTTTCTCCATGACGAGATGTCGGTTACCTCCGTCGTCTCTCGCTCGGCACACTCGCCAAGATGAGGTGCTTTCTGCACCGCTCGCTTTGACGAGATCTTGTCGTGGGGCCTATGCACATTTTGATGAACGGCACTAGTAGCAGAACAGTGCTCTTGGACAGAGGAAGCCGGAACCAGGGCTTGTGGTTTAGTCGTGGTGCTGGCTTTCTTCGGAATGCCAAAGCTCAGCTGCGGCAGTTTGTTCTGCAGACTTGACTTTATGCTGGGCTTGGATGTTAAGAGCGGAAAAGACTGTCGCATTGGTCTTATGCGTCGCCTGTTCGCTCCAAGACCTCGATCCTGACTGATGGAATGGGCCTTGATAGCAACTTTGACTCGAGCGTCTTTAAGGAGCTCATGAGACTTGGGACTCAGCTCTGGTTCAACCGTTGGATCAGTTGTAAGAATGTGTGGCTTGATGGCGATAGGAACCATGGCATCGGTATTCAAAGCATGCTCATCGTCTCCGATTGATGTAATCTCGTCTTGGCTCAGAGAGTGATCTCTAGATCGGTCAGGCGCGTTCAAGCCTGTGCCTCCTATCTCAGATCGAACGTCTTTATTGTCTGCCTGTCTTGGTTCAGCACTCACAGAGCGTTCAAGATTCCTCACTCCGGCCGCCAGATGTTCCATGATATGCTGAGAGTGATGGAGATCTTCCGCATGGTGGTAGAGCTGATCAATTTTCTTTGATAATCCAGCATGTGATGGCGGGTCCGTTGGCTGCTGAGCCTGCTGGCCTTCGTCCATATCGACCACTTCCAACTCCTCGTCCTCAGCAATCCGTTGCTTGAGGCTACGACGGGCCGCGCATTCAATACTGTGTCGAACGGGATGATGGCCAATGTGCGTCGCCCTACATCCTGGGTCCGAGCATTTCTCTTCGCCGATAGAGATACTTGATGAACTGGGCGCCTGTCGATGTGGTACACAATCTGACGGTCTGACCGGAGCTTTTGCCCGCACAGTTCGCGCCGTAGCCCTTGGCTCAGAAGCAAGAGTTTTCGCCTCCCTGTCTGCCATGAAAAAAGGATTCTTCTTTACCGAGTTGGAGATAGTAGTTGGCGCTGCGATCGTCTTCTTCTGTGCTGACTTTGTGGAATTACGATTTGTTCTGAGTCTTCGACGAGTCGTCCTTTCGATCCAATGAGGTGTTCTGGGCGTCTCTTGTCCAGATGATTGCCTCGGAGCCTGGTGGGCGTGGGTGGTGCGGACTGTTACTTCCCTCGTGTGGACATGATCTTGTTCCGGCTCCCTTTCCGTCTGAGTTGCCTGCTTCGAGGATTGCTTTGCCGTAGGATGCTCTCCAAGCCGACCCGAGGAATGGTCATGCTTCTTTTCAGAACCTTCGTTAGAAGCGTCCCCTGTACACTTGAGGCAAGAATCGTGACCACAATGCGAGCAGTATCGTTGTGAAGATAAGGGCGCCCCGCATGAATGGCAAATCTGAAAGACTCTCGGCCTGGCTTCTGTAGTTGCCCTTGTAGTACCCAAGTCATCCCCAGAAAGCCATCCCGAAGGCCTAGAGATTCTATACTCTTCAAAGATGTCCATCGCGTCCTGCCGTCTTTCAGTGGAGCACACAGTAGCTGAGTCGCGGGTGCAAGGGAAAGACGATGTCAGCGCATTGATTGCAGGTGGTTGTTCCTGTGGGAAGAACTCCTCCGTAGCAGCATGACGAGACGATCTGCTGCGTTGCTTTGTCGACTCTTCACGTTGACGGCGGCTCTGACCAGTTCCAAGATCGGCCGCAGAAACGCTAGAACGTAGCTTCCGGGAATCCGACCCCGATGCATGTTGGTCGTCTTTGGAGTTTCTTGCAGGACTCCGTCCCTGAGATACCCTCTGCGGTTTTATATCAAAGTGCGTCTGTTCCAGGGGAAGACTTGGGGTCTCCTCTCCGATCAAGGTGTTTCTCGAGGCTGGCTTTCCGAAGCCACTGTCTACTCGGCGTCCCTATCCGAGTGTTGTGCTTTCACGCTCTCGTTGAGCCGTTGATGATGTTCCGTCATCGGAGGCTTGCTTGTTTACAATGCTCTTTAGCTGGCGGATGCGGTCGCCGACGATTCCGGATGGAATCGGTTCGGTCTGTTGTGTCTGCGTTGATTGTCGACTTCTCCAGGATGAGAGCCGGCTGAGAAGGGCACTGGATGACCGTGCCATCGGGTCGAAGGAATGATGGTGCGGAATCGCCTAAAAACTACAATAAAGTGAGTAGTGTCACGCAACGTGTCGCAATGCGTGGCATGATGCAGGAGGTTCGAGGTCATGATATTTAGGAGGTTGAAGGTCGGAAACATGGAAGGCTCGTGCGTCGGAGTCGGAGGGGGAAGAGCTCCGGCATCGCACCAACTGGGTCAATCAACACATCTTGGTAGCAAAGTTAGAGGGAAGGAAGGAATCACGCAAGAAAAAGGAACTAAGAGTGCATTGAGGCGGTAGCACAACCAGGACTGGTATCAATTGTCACGGCTCCGTGCTAGGGATGGGTAGAATATTGATGTACAAGGGGGCCTCCTTCACCACAACACGCTGCACATTTATTTCACATGCGCAGCCAGGGTCTCGAGAACCTATAGATCCGTTAGCAATCGGTCATATGGCGATGTCTTGGCCGGTCAAACGCACCTCCAGCTCGATCTTGGCCTCAGCAATGTCCTGCTCGCTTCCGCTACCGCTAGCCACTTTCTGGGCCTCGGCGATCTGAGCTCGGATGGCATCGGCGCTGAAGTCCTCAAGGGGATAACCCTCGACAGCGTTGATGCTCAGGACCGAGTTGGGCTGAACGGTAGCAAATCCACCAGAAACTGCGATGCAATCCATCAGTGACCTCTCCCTCGTCAGTCATGTAATCCGGGGCGTCGACGTACGGAAGAACTGCTTGGAGCCGCTGGACTCCTCGACAATCTCAACCAGACCAGGCTTCAGCTGCTCAATGGAGGGAACGTGGTTGGCGAGGACACCCATGTCGCCGGACTCGGCGGGGATGTTGACCTGGACGACATCCTGGGACTTGTAGATGGCCTACGTGCGGCAATTAGCTCCATCCGTCAATTGACGACGAGGCATCGTCGGGGCGCTCCAATTCCATCGTGTCGTATCCAATCTCGATCGGGCTATCGCGCGGCGGTCATACCTGGTGAGGGAGAGCAAGGCTCAGCTTGATCTGCGATGACGGTCAGTCGGGCCGGGTCGTAAAAAACAGTAGCCGGAGCTCATCTTGCCTTGTCGGGAACGGCCTCGGCGTAGGTTCTCCGCTGGACGGGAACTCGGATGGCGGCAGGACGAGCTCGGAGAGCCGCACGGGCGAAGCGGAGGGAGTTCATGATGGGCTGAGCTGGTGGGCGAGGTTGTTGCTTGGGTGAGCTCAAATGAGGCCGCTGGCACGAATCTTTGCCGGAGCAGCAATTCGCGATTCGGCTAACGGGAAAATCCGACAGCGGTGCAGCACGTGATAGATCATGTGATGTAATTTTTACATAGTCTGATAATGAATCAGGGTAGATGGAATCTTTACCACATCGTATAGGACGATTTTATTGCACTTACTAGTTAGATATCGTGTAGGATATAATGCAGTGATATATTGAGCTTAGATTCTATATGTTTCAAGTTTTTTATTAGATTTTACGTGGTCGAAAACATTCTAAGCCGGTTGCACACTGATGATGCGCCCCTCTTATCCTATGCATGTTGATCTTGGCATCATTGATGCAATGCTTCGATGATACAACTCGCTTGACCCTCGGAGCAGATCAAAGAGAGTGACCTAGACTGACTAAGACCCTAACCTATGCTTTATGCCTTGCAGCAGCCAATACATATATTAGAGCTCGCCCATTAGGCGACATCCCATCCAATACAGACACACATGTAGATACGCCGCCTCAGAAATCACAAGAGCAAGACGGGCTCAAGAGAAAAGTATCGGAAGACAGAGACGAGCCCTTCCATCGCCTCAAGAGAAAAGCACCATCCCAAAGTCTTCACCATACCTCCAGCTACGCTACGGCTTACGATCTTAGCATCGTTGATGAAATGTCCAGATAATGCGACTCACTTGATCCTCAGAGCAAACCAAAGATAGCGACAAAGACTAAATAAGAAAACAAATTCTCCCAACACCTCAAGACAAAGGCATCAGCAGATGGAAACAAATACCCCCCAAAGCACATAAAGCACACAGGTCACTTCTATAAGGCTACAAACATATAACCACAAAGAGCATTATCATCACTAAGTCGCTATAAGTCACAAAGCAGCCCCTACCTATAGTACGAGGACCGATCGCCGAAGACTTACGAAATAGGAGGGAAATGGACGCATACGCATAGAGGGGGAAGAAGAATGCGAACCACATGATATGTGGCTAGTGAATCAAAGTCGCATTAGTTTCTTCTGCATCAAGCGCCAAAGTTCACCGTAAGTAACACCTAACTAACTCCAAGCGTGGTACCCCCATAGCCCCATTCGTTATCAGACCGGTATCACTCCCTTCTTGGAAATTGTACATTAAGAAGCGTTGTTGAGAAAGGCTCCAACGGAGTAACACCGTTGTTCTTCGAGCATGAAATAGCAGCCAATAAGTTGGGATGCATGAAACTCCTCCTCAGCATTGAACCTGATCCTCCTGATTGTTTGCATATGGGACATACGGACAGCGACCATTGCCAGAGGAGGTGTTATTCAACGTTTATAACAGCCAATTCCATTACACTAAAAGCCTGATCCGACACCAACCAGGACAAAGCTTCTTAGAATCAGAAATGCAGCCATAGGCCACAATCTACAGAGAGATCTGCGTACGCCATGATCCCCGAGGGACTGGTTCACCTATCAAAGGGGTTGGCACCAAGAGTTCAAACAAGGAGTCATGATGACTTTGCCAAGGCTAAGAAGTAGCAAGCGAGGGCATGGCCAACTTGCAAAGTTTGCGTGTACATAAGTAGCATATGCATCATCCATGTCTAAACCAACCCGCGGCAGATGGAGGCTCAACTGGCACCAGCTATGTACCAAGGTTTGGGCACTGTGAGCCCAAATATAAAAACCTGACTTGTCCTCCCTCTTCCTCTTCTTCAACTTTTCTTCGGCCCTTCTCGACTCTTCTTTGACTCCCAGCCTGTAACATTCCGCATTCGCAGAAAAATGGCCTCCGGATCCTCACAAGCCTCCAACTGGTGGACTCCTCAGCTTCCCAGTGGTATCCCTCTACCGACCTGGCACGATGTACTGCACGCACACAATCGTTACCTGGCAGTTTTCGAAAGGCAGCCCAAAACGAAAGACCCTATCCCAACTGCAGCGATACCTGACGCTTGTGGTACTGAGACCATGGTTCCCTGGCTTGTCGAAGCACCCTTTAGCTCAGTCGAGGTCCTCGAGGCCATCCTCAAACCTCCCGAGCCCCTGCAAATCTACACGGCGAAGCACATTCACCGAGGCTGCGTCACTCATCCCACTCATCCCAACAGTGAATACGACAGAAAACGAAATTTTCCAAGAAATAAGAGGCGATACCAAGAGTATTCTCGGTTCCAAGGGCGCCTCGAGAAAGATCGCGAGATATCGTTCGTTTGCATCCCCCGCCCCAGCACCCATGTCATTCATGATGCCGTCTGCAGGCTTGGCTGTTGGACTGTATGCCTTTTCTACACTTCGATCCCTTGGCGCATTAAGGAGCAAAATTCGCACCTGGAGCACCCGTGGGCTATAGTACCACGCTGTAGGCCGATTCCGTGCGATCCTCGTTTTGACTACGAGAACCTCCTTGAGATGTTGCTCCGTCGCTTGGGGATTTCCGGCTGTACGTTTAAGCGAAGTCTGCTTAGACCAGGAACCACGCCTCTTCCCGAAAACATACTGGACTATTGGGAAGGGATGCCAGGATCA
Organism: Fusarium albosuccineum; assembly: GCA_012931995.1. Classification (NCBI taxonomy): domain Eukaryota; kingdom Fungi; phylum Ascomycota; class Sordariomycetes; order Hypocreales; family Nectriaceae; genus Fusarium; species Fusarium albosuccineum. Next base: position 7,570 of record JAADYS010001369.1, read on the forward strand.
ACTACTGCGCTGCCATATTACACTGAAGAGGAGGAGGAAAAGACAGGAAAGGGACAAAATAACGGAAAGGACGAGGATGGGGAGAACCAGGCGGACGCAACGGTCACGATCAAGAAGGAGGAAGGCTTGGAAGAAGAAATCGGGGACTCTAAGCCCAAGCCCAAGGCTGAGCTCATAGAATAATCTACCATGCACTGATATAATGAACGCCACATCCATCTCATCATGGTGTCTAAACCTCCTCACTACCAGTGGCCCCCTGATCATCGGACTCCTCTTTGAACTCTCGGTGCTTAAACTCATTCACCAAGCGAAAAATCTCCGAGTGCTCAGCATCCTTTCCAAAGTCATGGAGGATAGCTTCAACATGGTCCAGTTCGACATTCTTGGCCGAAGAGTTCTTCAATACAAGACGTAGCAGGTCAAAAGAGCCCGCTGCTACTGCTATATCGCAGCTCCTCCGAAGCGGACTCCTCGTCTTCCCCTGCATATCCAACCTCGCGCCGTGCTGCAGCAACAGTATGACGGGTTCTCTGATTCTGAGCAACTCCGCCTCGCTTGGCGCCAGGCCGTATTCGAACGCGTGGCGGAACAAGGCCGCGAGAAAAGTCTGGCGACGCCTGCCCTTGAGATAGTCCCAGTCCCTCTCTCTGATCCTTATGCACACGGTAGGATCAGCCCCAGCTTCGAGGAGGAGCCTCATGCATTCCACATTGTTGGCTATTGCTGCTGCAAAGAACAGCGGTGTTCCGTCGCTGCTCCTTGCAACATCTTGCCCCGATTCGACAGCAGCCTTGCAAGAACTGCACGCGTCTGCATCAACACCTCGCGAGATCAGTTCCGCAACTATCTTTGTTTGAAAACTCCTGGCAGTTGGTTGGTTGTATGTATACCACCGCAGACAGTGATGGAGCGGACCAAAGGCGTCAGGGTGCTCCATGGGTATTGTCGGATCCGCCCCGTGTGATAGAAGACTTAGGGCAGTTTCCAAATGGCCACGTTCGATTGCAGAGTGAAGAGGAGTGATAGCCTTCGTTGGACTGCCATCTATCAGGGCACCTTGCTGAACAGCTAACCCTACAATAGCCTTGACTGAATAACTTCTTTCTTTTCTACATAGAGTGTAGAGGAACGTATCGCCGTTGAGGTCGGCGGCATTCACGTCGACTTGAGGATTCTCGAGAAGCAATCTCATCACATCAAGACAGTCCCCCTTATCTGCTGCACAGTGTAGATCTGCTGCACAGTGTAGCGGCGTCATTCCATCATGGTCTGCAGCTCCGGCATCAACATCTGGTTGTTTCAGCAAAAGCTCAACAAGTTCCACGTCACCCCACCAACAGGCTCGGTGCAGTGCTGTCCATCCGTTGTCAAAATCTGCTGCAGAATATGGTCCAGGCTGATCCAGGAGAAGCTTTATCACGTCAAAGTTGGCTTTTAAAAATGCCCGTTCCTGAGACGACCCGTCTTTGAAAAGTCCCGTGGCTGTCCAGGATCCAACACCACCATCAAGCTTGGAGCCTCGAGCTTCAACTGCACATACCAGAGGCGTCTTGCTGTGATTGTTGAGTGATGAAGTATACACGTCAGGGCGTTGCAATAAAAGCTGCACAATAGTCGCGTGTCCGCCTTCAGCAGCAAGATGGAGCGGAGTCTTGTCAAACATACCCGACCCTCCCGCATTAACCTCTGGGCTCTCGAGCAATATTTTTACAAGAGATAAGTTCCCTAGCTGAATGGCACGATTCAGAGGCGTGGTCCAGCCGGAATTGATATCAATCTCGGGACTCTCAAGCAGCAGTTTCACAAGAGACATATTCCCTTGCTCGACTGCAGAGAGTAAGGGGGTGATCCTCTTATGGTTCATTGCATTGATATCAATCTCGGGATTCTTAAGCAGCAGTTTGACCAGAGATAGATTACTGCCCTTGATTGCAGAGTGTAGAGCGGTGCGCCCTTTGTGGTCGATTGCAGTGACATCAGTCTCTGGGCGCTCAAGTAATAGCTTGATGATGGTTGGATCGCCCAGTTTAATAGCCATTTGAAGGGGCACGCATCCATTCGCCTTGGGGACTGACGCATTCGTCTCAGGTCTCTCGAGTATGCGAGCGACAAGGCCCGGATCTTGCTCTTCTATGGCGTAGTGTAGAGCAGAAGCCGATGGCCCTGGCCCAGGCATTTCGATGAGAATATCGATTAGAGCGTGGTCCCAATGAGGAACCTCATCCAAAGCGGAGCGACGAGTCGATGACTTGTATGCACCCAGTTTCTTTATAACCATCTCGGCCACCTCCTTCCTGGGACAGTGCTTCAGCGCCATGTGAAGCGGATACGCGTGGTTGGCCTCGCCGCGTTGGAACACGAAGCATGAGCAAAGCCGTCGGGACGGAAACATGGGGATCAACGCCGACCTGCAGCAGAAATTCGAGAATGTCTTGATGATCATATCGGATAGCGTAGTGAAGAGGTGAGGCGATATAGCTGACAAGACCGTGGGGTCGTTTGGGTTCCCCCCATAGAGGTGAAGAAGTGTCGTCGTCGTCTGGTGTTGATCCGTTTGCATTCAGATCAGCGCCATATTGATAGGCCTTCTTTAAAGTGCCCAGCCGGCCTTCTTGTGCTGCCCATAAAGCGCAAGATCTCAGAGGAATCTGGTGTTTCACGTTGTATTCGTAGAGAAGTGGGTTGACCATGTCGTACATGCGACGGCTGGTTCGGGCAAGACATGCCAGGTCCTTTGTATATTGTCCGTGATCATTTTCAGGCTCTTCTTTCCATCGGCACGTGTCCACGATATCGCAGACTATGTCGTAGGGAAGGTCGTCTATGGACACCATTTCATCCGCTAGCCTGGTCGTTGTTGGCGGAGTTGAAAGGCAGAAAGAAATAACGAGTTGTTGAAATTCGGTGTTGGCCGCAGGCAACCGAACCAGGGTTTAAGGCTTCCATGCATGATTCACGAAACTTCAACCAACAACATCCAAATATTAACGTCGGACGCTCCATCTTGTCTCCATCTCTCCAATGTCGCTCTCGAAGGCTCATGTCCGCGTCGCTCGGCCGACCGACGACATCTCCGCCCTTCTACCATTCTATCGCGACGGCCTAGGCTTTGAGGTTCTCGCCAAGTTTGAGGGGCATCAGGGATTCGACGGCATCATGCTCGGCCACAAGGAAGCAGGCTTTCACCTCGAGTTCACGACGAAGCGGGGCCACCAGGCAGGCCGCGCACCTACGCAGGATAACTTGCTGGTCTTTTATCTGCCGGACCAGGAGGAATATGCTGCGGCAATCGCAAGGATGGAGAAGGCAGGCCACGGGTCCGTTGTCAGCTTCAACCCATACTGGGACCGTTGCGGAAAGACGTTTGAGGATGCTGATGGGTATCGCGTTGTGCTGGCAAACTGTTCGTCACCAGTATAGTTGCTGGATGGCGGTATTGGGTGACGGTATCCTAGGTGGCTTGTCGTGCGAGGCTGGCCATGTAATTGACTGCCGTATATGTGCTGGTCATGTATCGTCCTTGATGTTGTGCCTAGAGTCTTCGAGCATAAAGCGTATCATCCCTCGCCAGTACTACGGCTTGCAGTATGGCGTTCATATTACCGCTGCTGAGCCAAGGCACGAGTAAAGGCCCGATAGTGTCTGAGACCGAGGCTGTTCAGGAGGTTGAATGCCAAGCCAAATCGATTTATGTTTGGAGTTGTTGGTCCTTTGGGCCTGATAGGCATGAACATACGCTTGGTTCAAAGGCAAGAGGTCATAAGTAAGTGCCCGTTAAAGCAACGACGATGTGCCCTTTCCTTGTTGTGCCCAAGGCACCTGCATGGGTTCAACCATCAAGGTCACGGCAAGGTCGATATCATACTAATATCATGGGTAGGTAGGCATACAACTTCGCGTGTTATCAGCTTGCAAGCGAAGATGGTTATTAGTGGGTTTAGATATAGGCTACCAACCCTCAAATAAAGACTTAGCCGTCTAGAGACAGAGGCCCCACCCCAGGTAATTGTATGGTTCCTTGTCCTGCTGCTTCACTAAACACGCGTAGATAATGGCATGAAAGGGGCACATCATCAGTATGTAACCGGCTTAGGATGCTTTCGATCACGTAGAATCCAACAAAGAACTTGAAACATGGAAACCCGGGCCCAACATATCACTGCATTGCATCATATGATATCTAGCCAGTGAGTGCAATAAAATCGTTACCGATGATAGTAAAAATACAACTACCCTACACCGAAACTGTAAAGATATAGGCATTGTT
>JAADYS010001370.1:0-20164 GCA_012931995.1 Fusarium albosuccineum
GCAATGGGGGAGGTGAGCTTTTGGTTGATTTCTCTGGCGTGGCGTTAGGCCAAGAGTGAGGGAAAGAGCGCCCCTCTGCCACTGGCTGGCTGGAGTGATCGGTGTGCTTGTGTTTTTTTTTAGCGTCCTAGGCGCTGCCACTTTGGAGTTTCGGCACTTGACAACCTGTCTCAGAGGCAAATGAAATGGTTCAAGCGACGAGAGACTATGCCTGGACGTGATTTGCTGGCTGCCATGATTCATTCGTCCATTCTTGGCAATGTTGAATCGAACTGGGGGAACGAGCAAACGATCGGAGGGTTTCCGGCTGGCCGAGGTGATTATTTCTTTTCTCTGTGCAAGTTAAAAAGTCAAACACAACGACTTTACTTTCCTCGTGTTGCTGGGCACTTTGCCCACTCGTGCTTTTTGTTTTCGTTTGCCTCACTCCCTCGGACACACGTGACGTCTCCCTCGTCGCCTTCCTTTTCCAAAGGTTGGGGGCTGATTACGTGACCATGTCGCTCAGCCAGCCACCGAAAGGTACAGTAGTGCTTCTGCGAGGAGACTTTCCCGGCCAAGCCGGCCATTCCGTCAAACGCAGAGGGTGACAAAATTAGGCAGGAATGAATATCTGGACTGCTAGGTACGTGCAACATGGTACAGATTACCTGATCTGGGGACCAGAAATGCCCCGACATGTACACACTGTCGGAGTTTACTGTCATATCTCGACTTGACATTATATATATCAAATCACAAAAAATAGTAATTCGTGATGATGGCAGTGACATGTCTTGGCGTTCATCCTGGGTTTTTGTCCACTATAAACCAGATTGGGATATGCATACGAGTCTCAGGAAACAAAGTGACAAAGCAACACGCGTCGTCATTGGCGTTTGTTGAGCCTCGATCCAGCCATGGCGTCATGATCAAATGTACTCGCCCGATTTGTAGTGCAACGAACTTATTACTTTTGATTGAATTTACATATTATTTTTAATCCCTTTGAATTGGCCACCATGTCAAACTCAATGCCGCTGCAGCAACTTGGTTTCACAGCCTGCAGATCCGTCATGCTAACCAGAAAGTCCAACCCTAGAGCTGACAGTCAGAGCTACGTGTTGCTGCTTAGAGGCGGTAAATATAGAAACACGTCTTCTGGGGATACGAACTGTCGGCGTAATGGTTTACCAAGTCGGATCAAACTAGATGAGGAAGGCGGAAATCATTGGGGCTTTGCTGTTAATCATTGCGGGTTACAATACGATTGCTGCATGAACTCTCTGTTCCTGGCAGTTGAGACTGCATTCCATATTGCCAGGCCACTTTCCTGCATGCAGCATCCCAACATGACCGTGCTCGGTGAAAATTGTATCTAATCTAATCCTGCACAAAGACCTTGCTATAATGGTTGACACATGTATTTTGTCCCCAGCTTTGCAGCAACTCATTGCGAGTGGCACAATGTTTCAACACTCACCCAGGTTAAATCCCCGGAACTCTATCGTAATAAGCATGCAGAAAACTACATGCACCATAGGCTCCAATTCTCGTCATATTATTACCAGGGAACAGACCACCACGTCAGACAGCCCCGTGCAGCCTTACCGTATATTCCACGATGAGAAGGTGATGAGCAGCTGTATATTGAAGGAATGAGATCCATAGTGGTTTTGCTCCCTTGTTCTTCCTCTACGTGGAGAATATTGTCCACAAACGTGACGTGCTCCGCCCAAGGCTACCCAAACCAGTGGCTATGCTCTCGGGTAGTTTGAGCAAGAGAGGTTAGAGAACTACTGCAGGGTTGGGAAAATACTGGGCGGTTCACCATCAAGACAATAAATTAAGAGAGTAATCACGAAGTCAGTAGAGGCTTACTCTATAATTGGGTCTCCACCTCGATTTTCTTATAAGTTCTGCTAAGTCTTTTCTAAATCACTAGTACATTTGTTTCAATCGCATGGCTTCCTGAGTGCAAGCTGCATGCTTTCTCACATATATTCATGGTTTGATGGGCCAAGGACCCTAGCACAACTCCTCTGTCCCATTGATTCAGTCTCAGCTGCCATCAGGATCCCGCAGCAACACGAGTACCCCGATCGTAGTTCCTGCAGTCAATCTGCTGGGTAATTGCACACGAAGTTCAGGAGATACCCCCCGCGTCCGACTAGGCTTCGGTCTTTCACCCAACAGGAAACTGCGGCTGCTGAGGGAAAACGAGGAGAGAGACAAAGAGAGGCAGTATTCTTCTTCAGAGCAGTGCAGACTGTTTGGTGGATGGTAACATAGGCAGAGAGCTATTCTTTCAACGTTGGAGCCCGAAAAGTATAATAGCATATGTGGAGACAAACTGCAAGCGATAAAATGTAGAGATAACTGGTTATCACGGTGTTACCCAAGCCGTAAAGCCAAGGTTTATTCTTTAGTATATCCCAAGTATATATCGGTGTAATCCCACCTTTCTGGGCTGCCCTTGGGCAGGTCCTCCATTGCAGCCTCATGCATTATCCCAAATGTGGTATCTTTCCAGAAACAGGCACTCCAGTGCCCGTGGCAAATCCAAAAACGCCGTAACCGCTGTATGTGACAAAAAGAAGATTGCAAAGATGGAAAGGAACGGAAGCAAGAGCCGCTCAGTAACCGTTGGGTTACTTAGTGAACTCCGAATAACAATGAGGCCCTTTTTTATGTGTATACCTTACCTTCAACTGATCAGTCCACCTTTCTCCGCTTATTTGGTCGTCGCCCAACGTCCTGTCCCTCTAGAAAATGGCCCTTCTCGATCTGGTGTTGCCGCAGGTTATCTGGTCTGTTCTTGTACTGGCTTGTACATCCCGGGAATGGACACCGGTAGATCCTGGGAGGCGTTGTCGCATGCTGCAGCTTCTTGTGCTTGGCCATGCTGCCACTGAACCAGCGAGGGTCACCTTCTGGCCTGTACCCGCAGATCTCGCAACAGCTATTGGATTTGACCTTGGCTGCTGATGAAGAGGACGCTGCAGGGGCGGGTGACGGTGGTGAGTTTGCCGTCGAAGGTCCATGCACCGAATTAGTATCCGCCGGCGTAGGGAGTGGCTGCGGGTTCAGTGTGTAAGGGTCAATGGTGTTCGGCATGGGTGGGAAATTAACTGGTGGTTCTGGGTTAAACGATCCAGTTGGGTCGAAATTGAATGGGTTCGGTGTCATTGCTTCAATGAATTCATCGAGTTCATCGAGTGCCGTAATCCCCGACGCCGTATTGTTTGACACAGGTTGGCCAAGTGTTGGCCTAGCTGTAGCATTGATAATTGCTTCGATAAGTTTGGCTCCGTGACGGTAATAGGTTGACCGGAAGTTTCCTTGTGGAAGATTCTGGCGGTATAACGAGTCCATCTGCTGTCGAACATGTTCGATGAAATGGTCAAAGTAGAATTCCGAGGGTAGGCACATCTAGTTCAATTTAATTAAAGAGTATTCATTGGCCGGCCATTCTAGAGGTATACTAACCTTTCCAGCATGCATCAGCTCTAGCTCGAGGCGCCGCAACGTCGACACAGAGTTCGAGTTGACGCGCTGTACAATGTCATTCAGGCTAGCGGCAAAGGCAGGGACGTTGGTGTATAACTGAAAGTTGTGCTTGAGCATAAAGTTGGTCGCAATCGCATACGGCGAGTCTCCGTGCATGGCCATTGTGGGATCATGCAGGTGTTGCATGTACAGATCCGACGATTGAATTTCCGGTTGATCGATGACTTGTACTGTTGCATACTCCAGCTGATCCAAGAAGTACTGTGCAACAAACGCCAGGGAGTCGGTGTTGGACTGGTGCATAGGTGCCAATTCACGCTCCTTGCCTTTCAAGCTTGACGACCGCGACATTGATGGAGAGGTCTTGGCTCGCACAAGGTTGACAACATCTGCCTCGGTCATAGAAGCGGGTTTCCATAGAGCATCGACGACTTGGATGTAGAGCTGGCGGTCTTGACGAGAGAACCACGCACTGTATGACATTGCTTGACCAAAGAGATCTGTTGACCGAGAGGCAGCATCTTGTTCATGGACAACAAGGGAGAAGCAGTAGACCAGGTGGACAAAACAGAGGAGCTTCACAGGGGCATCTGGCTGACGACCCTCGAGGATGTCGATGAGGGTCTCAAGGCCGCTCATTGCTATCGAGTGTGCTGTCATGGATCGAAGTTGGCTGACCAGATGGTTCTTTGTCATTTGCTGGAGCTTGGCCATAGACTCGACGACATGCATTTCGAGGGCGTCCCATGCTGTGCCGACAAGAGACCGAGGGTTGTGGTAGTAGCCAACCATCGGCTCCGCCAGAGCGGTAGGGACTGAGAGGTCCATGGTAGCATTGTTGTCAGTCAGGGCGAGGTTGGATCCAAGAGAGAAGTCGGTGGGAAGGGAAGAATCATCCAAGGTGAAGACGGGTTGGTCAAGGGCAAGAGGGTCAGGGTCATGAACAGAGTCGGTGCCCGGCAAGGCACCAAGCATAGGCATATCTGCGGGGAGCTCCGGGACGTAGGAGTCATAGGACTCTGAGATACTGTTGTCGAAGGTGCCCCAGTCCTTGGCCGTGGATGCCTTGCGCGAGATGGCGAACGAGTTGGCCCGGAGGAGGCCTCCTGGGCTAGCAAGATCGTCCGCCGGCGAGGTCAAGGTGGACTCGAAGCCAGTCGTCCTTGCCCAAGGACCCGACCACGCGGAGACGGGCGATATGTTGTAGCTCGCCGTGCTCAAGGTACTGTTGGTGCTCGAGGTAGAGTTGGTGCTGGCCGTTGAGCGGACCGAGGTGCTAGGGCAAACCGCTCCCTTGCTGCGCTTCTTCTGTTGTCTGCGGTACTCGTCCAGGTCTGATGTGTGGAGCTGGAGGACGGGCCGCGCAGGTCCTACATTGGCGCCGGGATCTATGAGATTCACCGGGGCCACGGTGTCTGGCAATGAGTTCCAGTCGATGAGGGGCTCCTCGAGGTTCGCGCCTGATTCAAGTTCTGCGGGGTGACTTGGGCGAGTAGGCAGAGGCTGGATAGGCAGCGGTGGCATGTCGGGGGTAGGCATGGGGGCCGGGAGCATGTCTGCCTCGGCCTCATCCTCCACAATAGTAGGCAACGCTATCTCGCAGGAGTCGATCTCGTGGATCTCGTTCGAGTACAGTTCAACCTCGGGTGGAGCCACGGCCGAGTCGTAGCTGGGAGGCGCCTCTGCATCGTCAAGGTCGAGGTCGAGGTCTGGCAGGGTCGAGTTCTTGGACTTGTGGCCTAGAGAGCTAAAGAAGTTCTTGGCCATGGACATGATCTTCCTCCTCCTCGAAGGGTGACCCAGGCAGCGTTTGCACTTGGCATCGTTGAAGCGCTCGGCCTTCTCGCACTCATAGCACCAGTACTCACCCGCGGCAAGCCATTCGCAGGAGTACAGATGCTGGAGCATGAGCTCATGGTTGGGGAAGCGCTTGCGGCAACGCAGCATGGGACATTCCCGCTTCTCTTGGGAAGTCATCTTATCGCACTCATTGCGCTTGACGGCAGTCCAGACAATGAAGCGATGAAGGGCGCACTCATCGCGTGCCGTGTCACGGGTCCTATCACGCCAATGAGCTTACGGGCCAAACAACAAGAGGATGGATGGGCAAGGAGAGTAAGGCGGTATATAGAAAAAGGGACATCTCTTACACGCAGGCGGACGACGATGCTTCACTATCATCGGAAAGGACGGAGACGGATGCAGATACTACCGAGGAACGGGTGGACTCAGTGCTCGACCGTCGAAGACTTAGACGATGACTGGGGCTCCGAGTGAGTCGCCGTAGGGCTGAAGGCCCCGAACCGGGACTTATCCCGTCCAGGGACAGGCGTTTCTTGGTTTCCATCGATTAACAGAGCAATGGGTATACTGTATCAGTTACCGGGCTCCGGCGTCGTATGGATAGATAGATGGATGGGGATAGGGATATGGATAGAAATGGACACCAGCGGCGGGGACCCGACTCGACTCGACCAGCCAAACAGAGTGCGCCGAGGTGGGAGCAGCAAAGCAAGCAGGGTCCGACGAAGCGAAGCGAGAGAAGGGGCAATAAGAGGGAGGGGTAGACCAAGACGGGAGAAAGCAGAACCCAAAGGCCTATCCGCCACCCATGGTCATGATGTTTTTGTTTTAATCTTGACCAAAGAGACGGACGTTGAGGCTGGGAGGCAGCTCGCGACGGAGGTCCTAGGGCGAATAAGAGGGTGTAGGACTCGAGAGGGCCTAGGACTTGCGGCTATGGTGGAGGTTTGAATGGGTTGGATGGTGGACCCCGGGGGGGAGCTGGGGGTGTGGGATGAGCTGGGATGCCTGCTTGAGAGCGAAGCTTGCTTGCTGCGGGTTGGATCGAGCAGCGATTGTGAGTAGTCGAGCTGGGGCCGCGATGGCTTCGATGGACTGGACAAGGGTACGGTAGGTAGGTAGGTAGGTAGGGAGTGTTTGGTGTTGAGCTCAGGTTTGGACGTCCTGGTCCATTGCTTGAGGGAAGAGCGAGGAGAATCAGCCTAGCCTGGCTCTTTCCCTCTCCCTCTCCCTCTCACTCTCACACTCTCACTCTCACACTCTCTCACTCACTCACTCACTCACTCTCACTCAGAAACGGAAAACGCAGCACAAACCCGCCGCTCTGCTCAATCATTCGCTCAACCAGCATCCGACGCTCCCCGGTACCCAAGGACTCACTCATCAGACTCCCCCAGCTCGTCCTCCAATTGCCAATCGACCAGCCCCTTGCTGCTCGTCCAGTGGCTTAGGCAACAAGGCGGAACAGCGACCTGCCGCTGCGCCCGCCTTTGTAGCCCCCAAAGAAAAGGCGCCGGCGCCCCAGAAAATGCCCTGCGAGGTGCTGCTGACCTGGCGTTCTGTGGCGCCGTCTCGGCGTCGCCCACAGAGCCGCGTTCTTGTTTCTTTTTCCTTCTTCCTTTGCAGTCTCGTCGATTGTCTCCGGGCCGCTCAGAGGATGGGATCCGGATGGGAGGCAATGACGACAGCATCGTATTCTCTTCACCTTGTCTCATTGGCAGCGCCGTTTCTCTCACCCGCCCTTGGCGGACACGGGAAGGCCAAGAGCCGTTTCCGTTTCCCCACGAGGGTTTTTTTAGGTGTTGGCTTTTAGGCTTTCCGTATTCTCCGTGTTGCCGAACGGTCCTACTAACACTTTTTCTAAACTGGGCAACGCGATGAAAGTCAGTTGCCGAAACGGGCGACCCCAGATCTTCTCCCGTCTAATATCACAACGTGGGATCTCAGTTGCCAGACTACCGAGTACGTGCTCCAATATTTCGATTCGACGCATCGTAAATAACCTACAGTAAATCGACCATCACCCGAAAGGATCCCTCGAATATCTCACTCAGACCGACAGATATCTCTCCGGCATGTCAGTCGATGCTTGCGTCATCTCACCGGGGCTATCCTTGTCTCTAGGGTGGGCGCGCAGGAGGGAAAAACGCCTTGCACAACGGTCCGCCTACATGGCGCTGAACCACCCCAACTCACACCTGATAGCCTGCCTTCAGAGCCATACCTAGCCACAAACTATCGGTATTAAGAGTCACCGGTGTTCGCTCCTCATTCTTGTCGGTGCTCGGCATCGCCTAAGCCTGCGGGGTTCTCCGATGACCACCATGTCAGTCAACTCGGAGTGACTACCTATGCCTATGGAACTTGCAATCACCGCCGTCCAAACTGTAAACACCCTTGCAAGACTGTCGCGAGTCCTTGGTTCTGCGCAAGGACCTGCATCTGCTTGCCTTGCCCACCTACCTACATGCAGGCAAGCCATAAGGCTGACCAGTCGTCGGCATTGCGAGCCTTGGCTACAACCCCACGGCCTTCGATCCCATCCATGCCATGCCACCCATTCCTCACCACCATCCCGTCCCATCCCCATCCATACGCTCGGGACCATAGGCGAAGCTCCCTGAAGTAAAGAAACATGTGCTACCTTTTGACCCGACTTTTATTGACAAAAGAACGCGGGGGCTCGCTGATTGCCCCGATCTGGCTATGCTATATCTGTAACATACATACAATATCTATAGACCCTGTGAGGGTATTTCGTTATCCGTCGACTTGCCCGGCTTGTTTTTCTTTTCCATCACTCCCCTCAGTACTCGCAGCTTCTCCTCCGTCACCCGAATTGCCTCTTCCACCTCCCTTTCGCCCATTCGCGATGCCCGTACGTTCTCTTCCACCGTCTTCGGCTCCATCGCCCTCTTGCGCACATTGAGACGATCGCCATGTAACCGATCCATACCCACTCGCTCCTCTAGCCATTCCCAGAGCTCGCTGTCCTCTCTCCGCCACATCTCCTCGTATGCGGCGATCCTGTCCGGTCGATAGGCGCCCATATCATGCCCATACGGAGAAGGGTTTCTGCTGGGCGTGAATCCAAATCCAAACCACGTAGCAACTAGCAGGCCCACCAGCAGCCCATACATGACGTTGCCTGTTAGAAGAGGTTGGATAATGTCGCCGAGAGGTTCCAAAACCCCCCGCACTGGCTCAAACATGCCCCAGCTCTTCTGATCGGGGCGCTTCGGTGGACTGCCTGTCTCGACGGTGCCCGTTGTTGCCTGCGAGAGCTTGGGCTTCTTCCCCTTCTTCTTGCTCCCCTTAAGAGCCGGGGCAAGTGGCGCACTCCCTTGCGGCTTTGTTGATACCGCCGCTTTAAGGGCTGTGAACAAGTCCTTGGCGTACTGCGTCTGACCGTCGGTTGCACCCTTCTCGATTGGACCTGTATCTTGTTAGCAACCGCCCAGTGACACATGTTAAGCAATATACATACCCTTCAGCCAGCTCTTGCCGGACCACTCGATGGTGCAGTTCATCTGCACTCGAGTCGCGTTATTCTCGGCCCATGAGAGACAGTACTTGGTTTTGACACAAAATACATTCCCGCTAGGGACGTCAGGTGTCTGAGTTGAACAAGTGAGGTTGACTGCCTTTTCGTAGTCCAAAATGTCCAGCGTTTCTGACGTGATGGTCTTAGTCTGTTTGGGTCCGATAGACCCGCCGAGAGGCTTGATGTAGGTGAATGTTCGGGTGCGGTTGTCTAATCCTAGGCCCTTCTTGTCATCCAGCTGCATTTCAGTGCACTTCTGCTCTCCCGTCAACCACCCTGTCATGAAGACAACTGATTGCGGACCGAACATGAGATTGTACACCTTTCCCAACGGGGCGGGAATGACATCGTCTCCGACCACCCTGTCGTAATGCGTTCCTGAGTCGCCACAATCAGTCGGAGCGTGTGTCGCTGGACCTGGGAAGTCCCCTGCTGCTCCTGGCACAGCAGGAGCTTCCTCAGGCGCAGTGCCATTTGCTGGAGCGGCCCCGGAGGCCTTTCTCGAGACAGCCTTTTCAGCATCAGCATCCGCTCCGTTAGCTTCGGCCATGCTGGCGTTGTGCATCTCCTCGTGGACATCCTCGTCATAGTACTCCTCTTCGTCATCGCTTTCGTCGTCCGTCTCTGAGCCGTCCTGAGGTTCGTCGTCGACAGGTGGCTCGGCGTCAACCTTCTCTGTCTTGTCACCACCAGTTCCTTCTAACCGCACACCGTTCAATGTGCTCTTTAAGGTTGGGTGACCGAGTTTCCAGATATTAACAATCAAGTCGTATGTGGCATCTCGGCTGGTGAAGCTGGCAAATACGTGCTTTGCGTGCAGTGTTGAGATCATGAGACCGTTCTTGAACACGAGCGCCGTACTCCTCTTCTCGACGGATACTATCTCATCGAAACTCATAACCAGCGTCGTTGTCCACCCAAAAATATTGCTACTGAAACAGAGATGCCCTTCAGAGACGTAGAGCCGGCCATGCGCGAGAATCTCTCTCTGCAAGGCACAGCTGTAGTCCTCGATGAGGTAGTCATCATCTGGCACGCTCTTGAACAAATCGTGAAAGTCGCGATTCCTCTTCTTGCTAGCAATCGCGAAACCCGTCAGTTTCGGGGCGCTGAGATTTGGATGCGCTAGGGAGCTGTTGGCGGCTACTATGGCAGCGCCTATGGTTGTTCCAGTAGTGACAGAGCTTCCGCGCTTTCTGTGAGATTGTTTTAGAGCGCTCCGTAGGCTGGAGGTGCGCTGGACTCCGCTTCCCTTTTCTGTGAATTCCGCCGGCGGGGGAGTGCGTTCGCCGCTCGCTGTCTCGTAGAGTGACCGAGGGCGACTGGCCGGTTCATCCGGAAAGATATCCACGGGACTCGCCGGGGAGTCGACAGGGGCCGACTCGGAGCGAGCGCGCGTATCAGACATGTCGGGGAACCTGCCGTTGCTCGGAGATGCAACGGAGCTGGGTGCTTCACCGAGTCCAAGCTGGCTAAGACTGAGCTCGCCGGCGCCAATGGTCGACACTGCCGATTTCCTGTTCTCCTTGTAGTCCGCCATCTGTGTGGAAGGTGTAGATTCGGCTTCGTCCTGGGCCTCAGTTGCGTTTGCGGGTTCCTGAATGATGGGGTTCCCGCCTCGAGCCTTGTTTCCGCCGATACCAAGGCCGGTGTTGCTGAATGTACTTGCGGCGTTCTGAGCAGCCGATATCATAGACGAGAAGAAACCTGATGGGGGATTCGCGTTTGGAGTCGCCTCACCGCTCTCTTGGGTTGGAGTCAAGGGAGCCGAGACGATGTTGGAGAGTTTGCTGGGGCCGATGTTTACAGAACCTGATCGACTCCTTCGGTGCGCACTCATATTCCGCGTAGAAGAAGAAGTGCCATTTGTGCCGGCGCCTTGGCCTGCACTATTACCCCAGAAGGATTTCCTCTCGGGAGATGACTGACCGGATGTGTTGGCGAACTCGGTAGGGGTCGGTGGGGTGTTTACAATGACGGGGGCAGGCTTGTCACCATTCGGGGGAGTTCGAGGTGGAAGATTCGTGTCGACCTTTGGTTGAACCCTCGACCGCCTGTCTGGTGAAGCAACTTTGGCAGCAGCGGGTGGCTCGATAATGGGCGGGACCTGTGCAGTGTCAGGGTCCACGGACGGTGTGGGCTGTTCCTTACGCGTCTCAGGCGGTGGGCGAGGCTCGCTCGAAGGTCGACGTTCAGGGCTTGAATTGCTTCCGGAGCTCTTCCTGGGCTTGAAGATGCCCTTGAATTTGCCGCCTGGCGAAGGTGACCGGCGGCTGGAGCTGTGGGGAGGAAGCAAGCCCGTCTTACTCCGGCCGATCCGGAGCTCCTTTGAATCGGTCGAATCGGATCGCTTCGCGGGGAAGGTCGATGACTTGGAAGCACTGCTGTTGGAGTCGCGGTCCGTGGTCGGAGACTGAGATTCAAGCTGGTGGGTTGCTTGCACGACGGGGGACGACGTCGTTAAGTAGCCGATCTGAGACGGATGCGTTGAGAAGGGCGGCGCGGGTCGAGAGTTGGATCTAGGAGTGACGTTGCTTCTGTTAGACGGAGGAGCACAGACGGGTAAGATGGAAGCCAAGTGGAGATAGAAGTGCCAAGCCTGCCAGGCACAGCCGGGGGAAGAAGAGCAAGAACAAGACAAGAATAAGCACAACAGGAGGGAGCTGAATGCAGCAAATCAAGAAGCAGTATGGATAAGGTCCAGAGCATGTGCGCTGTGACGGAGAGAAATTGTGTGGGTGGAGTGGCCCAAGTAAGCGTTTAGGGAGTCTTCATGTTTCTTTTGGTGGCTTCTAGGATGTCGCAGAACTCCGGGCTGGGGGTTCAGTTCAGCCTCGCGGTTCCCGTCCGTCCGGGTTTCCGCGCAACGAGGCCAGAGAAGCCATCTCTGCCCAGGGGAGAAGGTGATGGAAAGAAGAGAGCAAGGAGACAAGCGTCGAGATATGGTAAATGAACAAAGGAGGCAGTTACTCACGATTCAGGATCCGACTCGTATGAACGATGGCTTGTGCTTTCGTCTTCGTCACCGGCGACGTTTCCAGAGCGCGTGCCGTCGCTTTCTAGAGTCTCACGACTGGATTGCGAGTGGCCAAAGACATCGCCATCGTCATATGCCAACCCTCCCGATTCTCGCTCTTGTTTTCTTCGGAGTCGCTTGGAGGATATAGACTTTGGAAGCAGCTTGTTGAGCCCGTTGTTGCCACCGCTGTCCATTGTTGTCATCGCCGTGCGCTGTGCGCCGTTCGTTGTGCTGGTGAGTAGGGCAGGAGGAGTCGAAGACGACGAGGTCAGGGAGCGGCGAGGTTTAGGTGACAGCGAGGCGTTGACGGCCTGGCCCGCTGATGTGCTCGAAGTGATCGTCGGGGTCGTCCAAGTACGTCCGTCGGGGTCCGTGAGCGTATGTATGGCGTCGGCAAGGATAAAAGATAATTGAGATGGGCGGCTCAGGGTCGTATTGCTGTATACGCGGACGCGAACCAGAGGGGCTCGAGGTCTTTGTAGTAACAAGAGTTGACTGACGATGTGGCCATGAAAGGGCCAGACAGTTGACGTCGTCGGTTCGTGTTAGCTCGTTGGTTGATTTGATGGTTGCTGGAGACAGGCCCAGACTACGGGCGGCCTAGTCGACGCCAGGTTTGGCCAAGTGCTTCTTTTTGGTTTCCCTGAATTCCTGGCACACTCTGCAAGATGTTTGTTTTATGACAGGACAGGAGGTGAGATTTTCCGAGGAGCATTTAACCGTCGACGTTTCAAAAGGGGATAGGCTCGCTCGCTCAAAGAATGGAAGCGAGCTGGAGACGGTCAGCTCCAAAACCCGCAACGCCGTAATCCGCAACCCGCAACCCACACAGCTCCCTCCGTTCTATAGCAACCACAGCCGCACCGGCGTCGTAGACTCGTATGCAGCCGACCCCAATCCCGAGTGCGAACCCCCTGGACGCACAGAATCCGCCTGCTAGGCCGGCGGGGGGCCGCCAATTAAGAGGCTTGTTTGGTGGGGAGGTAATTATGACCCTTGCTGGATGCAGTGCGCTGAAGCTCTCACCAGACAAGGTCCAGCGAGGAGGTCGCCGAGCGCTGTGGCGCAGCAGCCAGGGCGCCTTATGAAAGCGAAAATACGCGTTTCCCGAGCCCTACCTATAGGAAGGGGGTTATCGGTTGCCGTCGAGTCAAGGATGACAGTCTAATGGATTGTAGCGATATTAATAGACAAGCTTAGTGTTGATGATACGATAGAGCTGTTGAAAATACACCCAAGAAGAATCTACGAGTTTCCAGGTTGCGAAAAGAAGATGGATTCATGGCCAAGCTGCAACCCCAACACAGTGACCTCATCCATTTTGAGAAGGACGTCTGCCAATGCTGGACGGATCAGCGCTCCGGGCCCGAACCTGCGCAACCTCTCCGTAAAGGCGCGTTGAACCCGGATCGACGTGCCGTCGCAGTCCTTGGCCGATCAAGTATATCAATGTATGCGCGCAGACTCGCAGACTCATGTGGTGCTGGCTAGGGGTTGAGCTTAGAAGCCGATACTCGGTAGAAGCCATGATCACCACCTAGAGCAATCATGATGGGCTTCTTGGGGCTGGCCACAGCATTCCCTAGGGCGCCAACTGAACATCGGAATGACCTCAGTCTGTCTTGGAATCCGAGTCACCTTGATAAAGGCTCGACGCACGCATCGGAGGCTTCCATTCTCCACATCCCATGTCCCAAATGAACCATCCATTTATCAGGACATGCCTCCATCCAATCCAATCCAATCTACCCCGCCAAACGCTAAAACAGCGATCATCACTTTCAGTGCCAAGTCCTATTCGGGTAGGTATGGGCGAGAGGGCTGAAAAGGGCCTAATGAATGACTGATTGCGTCAAAGTTGAACTTGTATCAGCAAATTCTCTTCTCAGCCCCTGTGCTATTGAATAATACAGGTATCAAGGTACAAGAAACCCACCTTCTAGGTTGGCGTAGCATACTGGTAACAAGGGCCTGTGGAAGGTGTTTCGGTTGTTCTAACGCTAAGTTACGGTGGGTGGGAACTTAGAGTCTTGTGCCTCTCTCCACACTTGACCTTGTCACGCTTTCGATACTGACACCGATAAACTTTTGAGACGTCAACCCTACCACGAGGCAAACGGTCGACGAGACGACAGCACCCTGGGATACCTTTTGCACCTTTCAAACCCCAAAAGAAAGAAACACTACCTTCCAAATGGAATCATGGATCCCTCGCCGCTTGTAAGAGCCCATGACCATGTGCGCGCCGCCGGCGTCGCTCACCACTCGACTGATACCATCGTCGCCATCAACGAGCACACTCAGGCCGCCGGCGAGTTCGCTGTTGCCGCCAGGTCAACCTCCAGCATCGAAGCTCTTCGAACCCTGAAGCTCCTCGAGGAGCACCACCGCAAGATCGCCGAGATCCTCAAGCGTCCATCCGAGCCCTCGTCGCAGACCAGCGAGACCGACCAGAACGAAAAGGCGCAGTCCGACAAGCCCAGCGACGCCGCTCAAGATGCGCATAACAAGAAGGAAAACAAGACCGAGTCGGCAACGTCCAAGAAGCCTGGTCCTCCCACTCAGCGTCGGTTTGCCCAGCGCGAGATGTCATCGTCATCTTCCATTGCTAGCAACTTGGCCACCGCCCGCGGAATTCGCTCCAAGAACCGTGGCCAGCCTCTTGCGCCCAGTGTCTCTAACGACCAGGCTCCCGGTAGTGTCGACGTGACCTCGCACGCTCGCGGACCCAAGGCGAAGATGCAGAATATCATCGATCATCAGTCCGGCAAGCCGACTTGGATCCCTCCTGTGCCGACACAGACACGATCAGAGAGCCAGGGCAAGACCTCGTCTTCGCCGCGGCCAGATGCGGCGACAGCAGCTGGTGATGATGGAGGATACACGCGCTTCTACAACACTTTTGGAAGTATAATCAACAAAATCTCTGCGCCTCTGGCCTTTGCTGGCCTGCCACTGATCCAAGAGGAGTCGACGGTTTCGGAGACGCCAGATTCGCCAGAGACATCTCCCAAGCGCACCCACTTGAAGGCTTCTCCGTCCAAGGTTCTGGAACCCGACCTTTCCAAGATCTATTCCAAGGCGACCATGCAGGCCCTGGCGCGCGAAGGCCATGGTCCCAACGATTCCTTCTATGTCGTGCCAACTTCCGGTCACACCATGTCTTATGCCAACATTTTAAGCTTTGCCGAGAAGGAAAAGAGACGGCTTGGAGCTTCATCACACGGTGAACTGCTGTCTACCCCGGAAGATGACGAGGATGATTTTGTGGACGCCCGCGAAGCTCCCCCATTGTCACCCGGAGCGAAGCGCCGTATCGGCCGCGCCCGTACCGACAGGGAGCTTAACAACACCATCGAAGAACTGTACACGGAGAACAAATCCCTCAAGGATATGCTCGACAAGCTCACCAAGCGGCTTCACGCATTTGAGGCCAGCGCTCAGACCTCGGCCATGGCTCTTGCTGAGAGCTTCCGTATGAAGCCGGGATCTCCCACCTTGTCGCCGCATCTCAGCAAGGCAGCGGATGAGGTAATGAGGAGGAAGAACCAGGAGTTGGAGGAGCAGCTCGCGGCGGTAATGAAGCAGATGGAGCGGCTCGAGAAAGACAATCGTAAGATGCAAAAGACACTGGATAAATATCGAGAGAAATGGGAGACTCTGAAGGCAGGAGCCAAGGCTCGGAGAGAGGCTCAGGGAGCTGGTGATAGTATGGATGATGCGTCTGCAGCAACCGGCCAGGGATGATCTCGCTGCTCATTTACCGCAAAAGGTTTTGGAGAGATTCCGTTGACAGATTTTAGCATCGTATACGGAGTGAATGAATCCAAGTTGAGTTGCCTCAATTGTCTGCGACTTTTGCATCCTGCATCGTTTGCATAAAGCTGTTCCGAGACAACAGACGGTTTAGAACTTGTGTCAATGTCGACTTCCTTAGTCTATTACAGTGATTCCTAATTCCACCAGAAACTAACACTGAAGCTCACGCTTAGGCTCCTCACATAATGCCACCAGCCGATTGGAATCGCCAACGTGTCGCCCGGCTCAAGTATACACTCCCAGTACTCAACGCCCTTCAACTGCTCTCTCATCTTATTCACATCCTCCTCCTCTTCGCTCTCCGGCATCTCATCCCAGCCTTCCAGCACGCCCACATCCAATTTACTCGTGTTACTCATGTCAACGCCGTGTTCCGGCGGCCGAGGTCTCATCGCCGGCGTTGCGCGAGGAGGGTATAGGCGGAGATATTTTGAGCCGACGGCCTGGCAAAGCAGATTGTGATAGCCATCCGTGTGTAGGGGCGTGATGGTGCGCGCAGGGCCGAACCAGGCGTTCAGCTGGGGAACGTCGAGGGGTGCTTGGTTGATGGATGGAGTCGTCGGATGGGGTGGGACGTCGATCCAGCAGAAATCAGGCACGCGGATGTCGTTGCGGAGGGAGGGGATTTGTTGGAAGAGGTTATGCTGGGCGAGGTAGCCGGTGGGTTGCGAAGATGGTGATTCGGCGCTGTCGGTCGTTATCGTAGATGTGGTCGTCGGGGGGTCTTGGACGTAACGGGCGAGAAACTCACGGAACTGGATCAGTTCCTGTCCCCATCCTTCGTCCACATAGCTCCTCCCAACCTCAACCGGGACCAGTCGCCTCCCCCCAAACGTCTTGGAGAGAAGATACTCGGGACTCTTCCAAGGGCGGCCCGTGAGGGCAGGCCAATCGCGGATCAGGTCTGTAAAGACAACCGGCCGAGGTTCTCCACCGTTGCTGTTCATATAGTCTTCAAACTGCTCCATCGTCCATCCAGAGTAGCGAGGACACATCCTCTCGGGTGAGAGCTTGGGCCGTCCATAGGGCTCATGGCTGGAGAAGCTGCGTTCTGGTGACATGTCTCGCCTCTGGCGCTTGGTTGGCCGTTCTTGCTGCTCGCTCGCTGTCCATGACTGCTCGAGGAGTTGAAGTGTCTTCTCAAGCCATTGCTGTCGTCCTCCGCCGCCAGCTGTGATGAGTGCCCTGTCCAGTTTCTCGACAACTGCATCGAGTACCCTCTCTCCAAGAGGCTGCGCGGCGAGGAGAGGTTTTAGAATGAGATTAAAGGTATCGAGGATCAGTGCGTCGGTGTAAATCTGGCGCCATATGGCAGGCAAACGATCGTAGCGGTAGGTATAGAACTTGGATGAAGAGATGGAAACCAAATCTTTTAGCCTCCTCTGAAGCAGCTCCTCATTGACGCCGTATGTGTTGTTGCTGCCGGCGGCTACGCTCTTGTGAACCTTGATGATGGCGCTGGCTTGCCGGCCCAGGAGCTGTGCCATGGCAATCGCCGTTGGATCCGTGTCGTCCAGCCCACGTCGATTACTCTTGATTTCGGCTCTAGAGGGGCTCTTCGGCTCGTCGCTGTTGTCATCATCGCGTGCCTGTGTGCTCTTTGTCGATTCTCCATGGCCGTTGTTGCGAGGCTCCGACAGCTCATGAGCCGCATCCAAGTATCTGGCAAGGAGCTGCTCATGCACTGTTGGCGCCATGTCTCATGGGCGTCAAGGGGAAAAATGATCTGGAAAATACGCTTAGCTCACTTTCGTGAGAGACGTGGCTTTGGGCCGGTGTATTATCTACTGACTGGCTGTGATCCATGGACGTTGAAAGGTTCGGATTTTGAGACCGAAAGTTGCTCAATTAGGAAGTCGTGAGGCCATGACCATACGATCAACCGCCCTTTACCCACGACAGACACGCACAAGAGCCATAACAGCTGCCTATCACCACCTTGGGACAAGATATAACCATCGTATTTGTGATGTCCGCGTAATAATAACATGCCAAGAGCTGGGCAGTTGTACCCACGCTACCCAAGGGAAGGCTGGTCACCTCCTACAGTGATACTGAGACAAGCCATCGCCAGGATATTACTCCTTCGAGACTGCTCTAGATCGCCTTGAGTGGATGTTTCTCTTACACGTTACACATATATATCTCTTAACAAGTCCACACTCCGACAACGCCATCTCTTCTGCCCTCAACGAGGTACCCGTCTCTTACACGTACACGTTCCACGATGGCCGGCGTCTTGCCCTCCTCGGCCGCGGTGATACCAGCGCCGCAGTCCCATTGTCGTCCTTCCACCTTATCGTACACCTTGACCACGTCCTCGCATGCTGCGCTCACGATGCGTCGTGTGTCAAACATCATGCTCGTGACCGGGTTGTCGTATGCATATGCGTCGTAAATAGACCCTGTCCGGAGATCCCAGATCTGTTTCGTCCATTAGCGAGACTACTTCCAAGCCCGGGGCCACGTCAACTTACTCTGATGCTTCTATCCACGCTTCCCGTCACCAGATGCACGTCATCGAATTGGAGACAGGTCACTGGACCCGTGTGGCCAACCAGACTGCGATGGACCTGTCCGCTTCGCAGATCCCACAGGCGCACCATGCCGTCGGCGGTACCACACGCAAGGGCCGTTTCAAAGACCTGCAGAGCGCCAACAAAGTCTGCTGAGCTTGATTGGGACCGTCCAGTAGGCCTCCACGTGTTGTCTGTGCTGTTCATGCTCGCCGCTGCTGCCCACATGACGTCCAGTGTTTGCACGCAGCGACCTCTTTCGAGATCCCAGTGCCGGATTGTCTTGTCTGCAGAGCCCGAAACCATGACGTCCCCTCGGAAGTGAAGCGCTGTGATCTCATCGACGTGTGCCTCTAGCGTATACAGTGGACAATCAGCCATGCTGCCCTCGGGGGGTTCCAGGTGGTTGTCCGTTCCAAAAGCAATGGCGTCCTCGTCGTCGTCCTTTCCAAGCCCACCATGAGGGTCGTAGTGCGCCTTGCTGAGATCCCATAGCTTGATTGTTGCATCCATAGATCCCGTTGCCAAAATATTATCCTCTACCTGCAGAGCGCGCACTGACGCCGTGTGACCCTCCAAGAATCCCATACACCGGCCTGCGTTAAGATCCCAAACTCTTACGGTGTCATCTAACGCAGCAGTGACCATGGTACCAAAAGGAGCATCAAAGTCGATGGCCGTGATTGTGTCCTTGTGCGCTCGCATCTCGCGAATTACGGTCCCGGGTTCGAAGTGCTCATGAAGAATCGGCATTGACTTCTTGCGATGAACTTTTTTCTGTCTCCGAGGCGTGCTTCCTGTCTCCGAGGGAATCTTTTCATAGACGGACTGCGACATGAACTCGTGGTCATGGTCATCGGCATCACCAACAAGATCTTGCTCTTCCTTGGTTCGGGTGTTGCGAGCAATCTCCTCTGCCTCGTCCACAAGTTCTTGGGCCTCCTCTATCCGCACTTCCATCTCGGAAACTAGTCAAGTCAGCAGCATTCTTCAGGAGGGCATTGGCAGCAGGGTACAGACTGTCATGCTCTAGCATCGCCTCGTCTTGCTCCAATCCAGCCAGTCTGTCTAGAATAATTCTTCGCATGCCATGGAGGTTGGCGATTTTGTTATCGATCTCGCGAATCTCGTAGCTCGCCATACTCTTGCGAGTGCCTAATAAACCAAACTCGTGCATCATGGCGGCCTTTTCCTTCTTTAATTGTGTCAGACGCTTGGGGCTACCAGGCGTAGCATCCGCGTCCTCAATCATCTTGCGACCCCGAGATACCCGCCGGCGGAACTTCTTGCCCTCCTCAGTCAGCTCGGGGAAGCTGGCCTGGAAGCCCTGGAAGAGCGAGTAGGGGTTCTCATGGTCGGGGATGTTGGCAAGCAGCTCGTCGGGGAGGTAGGTTAGAGCGCGGTGCTGAATCTCGAGCGTCGAGAGTTTTGAGCGCATGAGATCAGTAGGCGTTGTCCTTGCCATCGAGAACATGCTGCGCTGGACCGTCGGCCGCTTCATCTGCTTCTGGACCTCGGCCATTGCGGCTTGGTAGTGATGAGCCGTAGCTTCGGCATTGGGGCCGATCAGATGGGTAGCTGTGGTTGTGACCTTGCGACTAAATGCCTCGAGCCCGCGAGTCTACTCAGAGCGCATTGCGGTCAGCGATTACTGATTGCATCCATTGGGAGTTGGACAATGGACCGAGCAGAGTCGAGGGATCGAGGCGGGAGGCGGTGATCAACATACCGAGACTATAGACTGGTCGTCGTCTCCGCCTTCGTCGAAGCCATAGTGATTCTCTTGGTCTGCCATGGCCTAGCGACTGCGAAAGCGCAGAAGCCGAAGGGGAAACGGAGAGTCGGAGAGCGGTTGCGTTGGTGGGCTAGGAAATGGCGCTGGGGCTTCAGAGGGAAAAGATTCAAAGATTTGGTCGCTTGCGAGGAGATTCATGACGCGCGCCGGGATAACCTTGGCTGTTCGGGGGGGGGGCA
>JAADYS010001377.1:0-59549 GCA_012931995.1 Fusarium albosuccineum
TGCGTTTGCTGCATGGAGTCAAGAAGCCTTGTAACTTGCCAAGGTCGCACCTTTTATAATAAATAACCATTGTGCCACTAGCGGCTGCAACCTCACTGGGTCAGCGGTGATACATCTACCGCCGAGAGATAAAATGTCTTGCGATTTCGGGGTTCATCATTGACCGTAGCTATGGCATCATTACCTATCTCGCTAGAATATCCAGTCTGCATTGGCCATCTCGTCCGAGGACTAGGTTGGCGTGGGGAATAGGCGAGGATTACGGATGGCGTGCTAGAGATAGCATCGGAGCCAGACATGCGCATTCGGGGGCCGGGTTTGTAATCGCCGAGTCTGAAAGATAATTGGCCATACTTGAACTTGTTGTCTTTCTCTTGGAAGAATCTTCTCTCGGTGTGTCTATCTGTGAGAACAAACTATACCATTGACCACGTGTGTTCGAATCATCATGGCCGCCGAGACAACTACCGGCCAGCAGGCCACCCCCAAGTTTGAAGTTGCTATCGCCGGAGGAGGCATTGCCGGTCTTATCACCGCAATCTCGCTCCTCAAGCATCCCGGAGTCAGCGTCCAAGTTTACGAACGCGCCCCAGAGTTCAAGGAGATTGGCGCCAGCATTGCCCTAGGACCCAATGGCCTGAGGTCTCTCGAAAAGCTCGGAGTCGAGAATGCTCTTGTGCCAGAAGCATCTCAGCGACAAAAGTCGGACAACCCTATGGTATACCGACACTGGAAGACGGGCGAGATTATTGACCGGGATGTTCACCACACGGTCAAGACCAAGAAGCACTTTACTGCGCGGTTCCATCGGGCTCATCTTCATCAATATTTGCTGGAGAATTTGCCCAGTGAGATCATTCATCTGAACAAGACGACTGTTGATGTCAAGGCTGATCCCAACTCTGGTGCCACACTCTACTTTGCGGATGGAACTACGGCCAAGGCCGACATTGTCGTTGGAGCGGATGGAATTCGCTCGGTATGAAAGGTTTACCATGATTTTCATGGCATGAAAACTAACGAATAGTAGAGTGTTCGAAAGACATTTGTTCCCAACCACGAGCTTCACTGGAGTGGTTGGGTTGCGCTCCGTGCCACTTTTGAAGCTTCCCGTCTAAAGGATCTCGATTACCCTCAGGATGCAGCACATTGGGTGAGTACTGGCTCCCTCTTACTCTATTTGACTCAGTTTTATCAGGCCGTTAAATTGTGAATCATAAACTTACTTTTGAATTAGATTGGCCACGGCAACACCTTCTTTCACTCACATCTCGGTATGTCGCCAACGCCAAGTGCCTGATGCCTTGACTAACCAATCGGATAATAGGCAAGGGTCTTTTCACAACGGTTGGAGGCTTCCACGCTGATCCTAATGACCCCAACGCACCCGGGCACGAGGCAAACTGGAATGACCTCGGTAGTCTTGACCAGTTCAAGGAGATATACAAGGTTTGTGAGAGTGTTGCACTTACTATACCAATAACTAATCTTGATGCAGGACTGGAACCCAACTATCCGGGCCTTTATCGAAGCAGCCCCTTACATCCGGTTGTTTCCAAACTTTGCCGGTGCAGCTCTCGACACATGGTCCTTTGCCAACCGCGTGACTCTTGTCGGCGACGCGGCACACACACATGGAGGCGCCTTTGCCGCAGGAGGTTCTCTAGCCATTGATGACGCCTATGCCCTTGGACGAGCCCTCAGTCACGTCTGGCCAGCATCTGCAGCTCAGAAGGGGAAGCCCACAAAGGCACAGATTTCCGAGATTTTCAGACTTTATGAAGCAACTCGCAAGCCACACGTCGACAAACTCCTAAGTGTTGTGCACAAGAACAAGGCAAACCAAAAGGCAAACATCGAAAATGCCAAGACGGAAACCGATGAGCAACTTCGACAGCGGGTGCGTTCAAGGATGGATCCATCGTGGATCAGCGAGCATGATGTTGAGGGTGCGTTTCAGCAAGCTCTCAACAAGATAGAGGGAGAGCCTCGAGCAAAGTTATGATCACTAGAGCCAGCTAGTATCCTCATAAAGAGAGTTAGACCACCTTTGATAGAGGGTTTATAAAAAGCCAAATAAATATATTTATTTTATTATTATATTTAGTATTATTATATATGCCTAAGGTAAATATAGTATTACTAAACTAATTTCTAGTGAGATATTATTAAGATACTAATACTTAAATATTTAACTATCTGATCTATTTTTGCCCCTTAAAGGGAGGTCATTCCCACGATTCCAAAGAAAATATTTCTTTCTACACCATAACCTAATACTAACACAACTACCCGTATTAGCCTTCCTGGCTGCATTGCCGGAAGGGGTCAGACCAGGATGCATCATGAGAGGCTATCCTGCGTCTTGGTGGCCATTAAAACACCAGCCCGTAGAAAATGATTTCCTTTTCACCTTTATAAACTCCTCATCTCTTCATCCGTCAAACTTGATCAACTCACTCCTCCTACTACTGCCTTCCTTTTCATATACCCTCTCCCCTCAAATTCAGGATGGCCGGTGAATATCCCTCGCCCCACGATTCCGGCATCTTGCCAGAGGAATGGGCCGACGCGGATTCCTTGACTTCGCTAGACAGCACCATCTACCAAACGCTACGCTGCAATGAAGGCTCGAACCAGACCGTCGTCGTTGATAGGCCCAGAACAGACGTTGAAAATGGCCAATACGACAGCGCGCAGGCAGAAGCTGTCCATCAGTTCGAAGAGCAGCCCTCTGCTCTACGGGACGAGGCCATGAACCTCTCGTGCCCCAAGCTACAAGCCCGCACCATCCTCGACTTGCCCGTAGAAACCTTGACTCAGATCTTTCAAAAGTTCGAAGGCTCTACTATGGCGTATAGTAGTCTCAAGGATCATTGCCATCACAAGGGCTACTCGGTCAATCCTATCATCAAAAATCTACGCCTCACATGTCATCTTTTCAACGAGGTCGCCTCGCCTCTCTTGTGCCCCATGTTAACGGTCAGGCTCAGTAAAGAATCACTCATTCGCGCAGAGGGTCTGTTCAGAAACACTCAAATCGCTCGGGGAGTCATCGGTGTTGACCTCAGCCTCGAGTATCGCCCGGCAGAGGTTGCCTCATGCATGTATCGCTTCGCAGCCCTCAAAAGACGCGTGCTTGCAGCTATGCTCAACGACTGGAAGCACGTTGTGTATGACGAAGTCGAGTGGAGCTGGGAATACCACACCATCATCGAAACACCCGGGTACAGGTTGTACCAAAACGGGTTGCACAGATATCATGTGCTTGCACAAGATTGGAATACTCACTTTGGTGTTGAGGATGTGAACAGCCTACCGGAGGGTCGATGTGACCCCCGTGAGGAGGCACTCGATTTTCTAAAGCTCTTAGGCGATGGTTACCAGGAGTATGCCAGGCTGCATCAAGAGCAGGCCCAATTGATCAAGGACGGCACTTTCGTCGAGAAACTTGCGTCGCTGCTGTCACGCAGCAAGCGCTCCAAATCTCTCCTGATCCGGGACACATCGGCCTGCTACTGCAAAAGTTGGACCGCCCGGGACGGCTTTTACGATACATTCGCAAAACCGCGGGATTTCTGCAAGTTTCTGGCATCGGCTGACAAGTGGGGGACTCTGGAAGACGTGCATAACGCTGTCGGGCTCCCACAAATCAAGATCCTCTCCGAACTACCCATAGCCATGTACAACGCCGGGATGCCGCTGCGATGCCTCACGATACGATGTCTTCCCCGGGACAGCAACTATTCCATGCTTTGCCCCGGCAACTATATCTCGCCTAACGCTACTGCGTGGCAAGACCTGGGTGCCGCTTGCCAGCAACTAGAGACTCTAAAACTTGGCTATGACATCCGCCCCTATCGACGTCTTGGCGTGCCCGCCGAGGGCAGGGCTTACATAGAGAAATATGTCGGTGCCGTGTCCTCGGGGCAGCAGCTCAGGTCCGTGAACCTCCGCCTGGACGCATTCGGCTTCGGAGGGTGGGCCGAAGACACCTGTCATCTGGGCGCTGCTGTTCGCTCCATAAACTGGCCTCAAGCTGAGGAGGTACATATCAGAGGCCTCGCCATGACCCAGGCCGAGCTAGAAGGGTTTTGTTCTGGCTTGGGGAGGCGGATGAGAGATTTCACTCTAGAGTCCATCAAGCTATTAGACGGAAGCTGGGTTCCTGCGATCCGAGTTCTACGTCAGAAGCTAGCAGCCAGGTGTACTGACAAGGCATGCCGTGTTCACTTGGAAGACCTGACAGGGCGAGAGCTCACGCAAAACAACTGGGGCGGGGACGACGACGTTCTCGATACGGGATTCTGCGTGGTCGAGGACGAGCTGACCAGGGAAGTCCAGAAATACATCACAGGCGAGGATATGGAGAATCCGGTGACCACAGAACGGTTCTAATAGTAGCATCACATTGCATCAAGAACGGGGAGATGTCAAGTGGTGGTGATAAAGTGGTATCAATTGTAACACAAATGCGATTCTCGAGAGAATTCTAGCATCTCTATCTCCTTCCGAAGAATTCCAGCTATAAAATCATGTACAGAACATTAAGGCGTCTCACGGCTTAACCCTAAGCATCGTCATAGGTCTTCTTGTTCCTTCGGATGCCCACCAATTGGCCCATCTCAGTCCAGAAGCCAACCGGCGGCTCGGTAAATGTGTTCTCATACGCCTCAATCATGGGTCGCTCCCAGACCAGATCGACCTCGTGGGGTCGGATGTATCGGGTCCTCTTGAAGATCTTCCATCCGGCAAAGAGAAGGACAGCCAGGATCTGCATGGAGTAGTTCTGGAAGAAGACCTCGACGTCAAACTTGGGTCGGAAGGCGTAGTATCCATAGGTGAGGACGATGACAGACTGGAAAGCCAGGGCAATGTAGGCACCGTAGGGCTGGAAGTATCCGTAGTAAGGTCGCTCGGTCTTTCGGTTGACGCCCTGGGCCACACAGGCCTTGTGGTAATTGATGAAGGTGATGGACATGATCATGAAGGTGATCAGGCCGCCGCCAGTGACGATGCTCACCAGCCAGCCTAGAACCTTGGCCGAACCGTTGGCGACCTGGAGGAAGGCGAGGAAGGGGAACAACATGACGATACAGAAGCAGTAGATAGGGATACCGTTCTTATTGCAGCGTCGGAGGAATCGAGGGGCACGGCCTTCAAGGGCCAGGGAGTACAGGGCTCGAGTAGCGCAGTAGGTGTAGGTGTTGCCGGCAGAGAAGATGGAGGTGAGGATAAGGAAGTTGACCAGGTGAGGCAGGCCCTTGACTCCGAGGTTCGTCATGGCAATGACGTAGGGAGAGGCGGCAGCACTGCCAGAACCGCCATCGCCAAAGTAGATCTCAACGAGTGCAGGGTCGTTGTAAGCGCAGCAAATGCTGACGGCCAGGGCACCGACAATGAAGAAGATGCAGAATCGGTAGTAGACGGTCTTGAAGGCCGACTTGATGTAGATGCTAGGGCGCTGAGCCTCGGCCGACACCATTGAGATATACTCGGGGCCGACAACGGTGAAAGAGGCGCTCCAGAGGGCGGCGAGGAAACCTTCGAATCGCCCCTTGTCGCCTCCACTCAAGTAGGTAGCAAAGGATCCTGGGTTTGAGAAGTGTCTAAAACCGTACTTTGCCAACGGGTTAGCATGGACATTACGAAGAAGATCGAGCTATAACGTACAGCATCATGCTGAGGGTTGCCTCCGCACATGGTGACGAAGGTAAAGGCGAAGAGGATGAAGATGAGGATGAGCTTTCCTCCCGAGAGCCAGAACTCAGCTTCGCCGTAGAAGCGGACAGCGAGGACGTTGATGAGGCTGTGGAGAGCAGTCAGCATAACCCGAACAGGCAAGTACAGCGATTGTGACTAAGTCTTACCCGTAGCAGACAATCACAGCAGCGCAGACGGCAGCAGTAGGGCCAGGCTCAGTGACCTTGTCATTCCAGAACGAGATGACAAAGGTCAGGGCAGTAATCTCGAAGGGGATGATCAAGGCCTCGTAGAGGAAGAAGTTCCAGCCAGCAACAAAGCCCAGGGCGTCGTCGACCCAGTGGCCGGCGAGGCGCACGAAGCCACCGGCGACGGGCATGTATGTGTTCATTTCGGCGATCGAGTTGTTGACGAGGGCGAGGATCAGCGAGTACATGGTGTAGGCGATGAGGAGGCTGCCGGGGCCGCCCTTGGCGAGGCCACCACCGATGGAGATGAAGAGGGCGGTGCCGATGGAGCCACCGGCGGCAATCAGCTGGATCTGACGGTTGTTGAGCCTCCTGTGGAGGTGGCCCATCTCCATCTCGCCCACGCCGTGGCTCTCGACGGCGTGGATGCTGCCATCCTTGGCCGAGCCGGGGTTGTGCTTCTCCTCGTCTGAGAGCATCTTGAAGGGAGGGACTGGCTGGGTCAACAGCCGAGGTCAAAGAGGGAATTGGAGAAGAAGAGCAATTGAGAAGGGACGGAGAGGGGGAAGCTGCGCCAAGGCGAGTGCAGAGGTGAGCGGAAACAAAAGGGAAAGGATGGGCGCGATGCAAGGCTATTAAATACCTTGGCTACAGTACCTGGACCAGGCTGTTGATAACGACGGCGAGTCGTACAGTGTCTCATTGGCGCTGCTCGAACCATGCTTATCTGGACCTGATTATCCCTCGCTCGAGTCCCCACCCCCGGTATCTCTGCGATAGCCTCTCGCTCGCTCACTATCCGGGCGCGGACTGGACCTGCAGAGGCCAAGAGAGGGTCTTCCCCATGGAGAATCCCCGTCGCCTCGGTGGGACCGACGGATCGAGTCTGGGGAAAGCCACGGCCATTGGCCAAGGCCGTCTGGGGAAGGCCGATTACTTACAGCCTGTATGTCATTTTGCAGTCTCCAATGCTCTGGACACCAGTCAGACTCGTTCGACATCGCCACGTCGCCCGGCAAACATGCCTCATCGCGGCCTAGCAGCTGCTAGCCTGGTCGCTACGCGAATCCGGGGAAGTTGGGGTTGGCTGGACATGCAAGAGCCTGCAAGAGCTGAAGGCAATGGCGTTCTACATGTGACACCAACGACACCTCCATCGTGCGAGGGGGAAAAGAAACTCTCCATGCGCAGCCAAGTTGCCAACAAACGGCAGGGCCGCTGTTGCCGTTGGACGGCAGTCAGGTGCCACGGAAAAGCCCAAACGGGGCGTTACGCCATTCACTGGGTTCCCAACGCTGAGGAGTCATCTACAGACACAGATTCACGCAAAAACTGCCAAAACACCCAGTTCTTTTTCCCCTTGAACCAATTCATGCGGCATATATTTTCTTTTATACTCACCATCGCGTCTCTCCTGATGATCCCCCTAACGAACCCCTCCTCGGCGCTCGGCTTCACTTGCCGATCCCTGCTCTCGAGTAAGACGGAGATGCTTGGCCCTTGCCTCCGCACCATTTCTCCCCCGTGCCCCCTTCCTCCTCACGGCGTCTCCGCATAAAAGCAACAAAGCTCCCCACCTTCTCCAATCATCTCCTCTTCCCCCAACCGTTCTAACCTCTGTTTGGGAGGCGCGACCAAGGGTGGCTTGCTGGGCCGCTGACGCCACCCACAAGAATTAGAACATCTCCGTTGGACTGGTGGCTCGGCTTCCAAAGCCGATCCATAAAAAAGCAAGCTACCGAGGCATCCCCCGGGCACTTTGAATGACGAGTTTACTCCGGCCAACCGAGTAAACAACGATAGTAATCAAGCTGAGATATTTACCGCCCAACCCGATACATTAACCAAATACTCGAGGGCCTAGATGCTGTCCAGCCGTATCTGAACGAGAGCTTAAGGCACCTTAGTCTCGAAGCTAATATGCGGCCAAGAACCAACCGATCGTTGATGATATACAGGAGTTCGATAAGAGGCTTCCTCTTTTGTAGATCTCGAGGGCTAGACCAGAGCATCACATCGTAAAGCAGTCCACATTACTGTATACAGCCAATATTGGCTATCTTGCCACGCAAACCGTATCAAAAAGGGGGCTGCGCAGGGGCAAAAGTGATCATGCGATCCATGATAATGGCTCTTCGCAGAACCAGTAGCGATCGAGAAAATCATTTGAGTGTCTTGGACGTCATTGGCAGCCTGTACGGTGGGTTACCGATTCCCGAGGCGATCCTTGCCGTCGTCTTGATCGGGTGATCAGAGCCTGATGTTCTGAATCGAATGTCTGTTGGGGGGGCTCCAAGAATCAAGTACAACTCAAGTTCCTGGCACACGGTCGAAGTAACATTTTGTCGATGTTGCCAAGTAGATGAATATTCTCATCAAGAGAATTAGGTAGGACTGAGAAGCTGCTCAGTAAAAACCTCATCAGAGAGCAAGGTAAGCTTTTAGTTGGCTTATCATTATTTGCTCAGAATCATTGGCCCAAAACTCTGCCTGGCTATTCAAGTCCCGGAATAGGGCTCAGTTCGCCAGTTACCAGCCAGTCTGCTCTGATATTCAAGAGACGCAGCATGGGGTTCGGTCCATCGTGAATAGGATAGTTAATCAATGTTGCCACTATCACTCCACGAGATGCCCAGCTTTGTCGAGAAATCCTAGAGTAAGTCGGCTGCAAAAGACTTTGGGGGAATCCAGGCCTCTTGTTTTCAGAAACCTGAGCGAAATGAGGACAATCTTGTCAACTGCCGGACTTGCACATCTCTCTCTCGTCCGGACACCTACCATATTTGGTTGATCCTCCGGGAGTCGACATTTCAATGACCCTGGGAGTTTCAGTTCTTCGTCCGTCGGACACCTACTGCAGCCCCAAATGGTTGAGTTGCTGCTTCTGTCCTCAAGTTCTGACTTCTTTGCTCGGTTTACCTTCTCTGTCTTTTGGAAATCAACATGCAACATATTTCGAGGTTCTTGTTTTAAGCCACAGTTACATCTCGCTCTCCCCAGCTGTTGTCGCTCCTCCAGGCTCCACTCGCTCTCCTTGTCTCCTTTCGCTTTCCAACTCCCAAACAGGAAAGGGGTTACTTACTACTGCAATTCAGAAATGAAAACATTCAATCAAATGAATTCACCAAGCATTTATCATGCCGGCGTTGGATTTAGCAGTACGAGGCAACTCGACGCCACAGCTGAATTCCTTGTGGTTGCCAGCCTGCCTCAGCTGTGGCTAGCGTAGCCGCCACCTCACACAGAGAATTCGGCTGCAGGGGTCGGGACTTGGCGCAGCTGAACAAAAACAAAGACACATGGAAGAGCTCTTATCGAGAAGGCTATTGCATTCGAGTTTTAAAGAAAGCGTTGAATTTAATGGTACTTCTCCCAAGAGCAGTTTCCTCAAGAAAAGACGGTCAACGAGTGACGACCAGAAAGGTAATGTAGCTATGGCCAAACCCATGTCCATCGGGGAGATTCCGACCAGGAAATGGAAGGGTTTCCTCCCAGGCATGGATACCAGCATTGCACGTCCGTGCTTGTTGCGGAAATAACAAGAAATGCACTCAATCCCCCGAAATCCCTAGATCACATGATCGGTGTTGAATCCGGATTCTCCGTCCCCCGTCGATTGCAAAACCCTCACTGCCTTGCCCAAGTCAGCAGGTGTTGAACGTGCCAGGCCTGACTCCGAACAGCTAACCGGCTGCTTAAGCAGTAATGGACTTGGGCTTGGTGACGAGCATCGTGGCCGCGGCGAGGATGACAGGCACGACGCTGACGATCTCACCGAGCCCAGCGTATGCGGGCGGGATGCGGAAGTTGACAAAAGCTCCGGCGGCCAATAGGATGGCCAGCACGTTGTAGACGGCCGACCAGACAAAGTTGAAGACCATGCGGCTGAAGCTAATGCGGCTAACGTCAAGAAGGAATGGGATGCCTTCTAGACCAGCCAGAAGAGCCACGTCCGCGGCGCCACGCGTCACGTCGCTCGCAGAGAGCACGCTGCCGAGCTGCACACCAACATCGGCTTGGGTCACCGCGACGGCGTCATTGGTGCCGTCCCCCACGAACATGACCGTCTTGCCCCTTTCCATCAGCGAGGCGACATAATCGCGCTTCTGCGACGGAGTGTGCTGAGAGGCAATGTTGGTGATGCTGACCTGAGCCGCAACCATCTCGACCGCCCGAGCTTGGTCGCCCGAGACGATGTGAACTCCAATCTTGCGGCGGGTGAGCTGGGCGATAACACGCCCGGCTTCAGGGCGGATACGTGTTCTCAATCCGTAGACGGCGATAGGCACCGTGTTCCGGGTTACGATAAGCAAGGTCATACCCTCGTCCTGGAACTGTCGGACGATCGGTAAAGAATCCGTGTCGGTCCAGCGCGGGTTTCCCGCCCGGATTACTGTGCCGTTGTAACTGGCTTCAACACCAGCTCCAGGGATAACACGGACGTCGTCGAGTTTGGCGTCAGGGGTAGCATACTGCGATACGTACTTGGCCACGGCAGCCGAAACCGGGTGCGTGTTGCCAGAGACGAGAGCCTTTGTGATGGCCATGCTCTCATCGCGGTCCGCCTCCACGAAGTTGGTGTCCAGCACATCCAGCTCGCCTTCGGTGATAGTGCCCGTCTTGTCAAAGACCACGTCGGTAACCTTTCTCGCCCGCTCAGTACACTCGGCAGACTTGATAATCACGCCCCCTCGAGCTGCAATACCTCCCGCGACGACCAGAACCATGGGCACCGCCAGGCCGAGGGCACAGGGGCAAGACACCGCAAGAACGGCGACGGCATACGTAATGGCGTTGGAAATGGCCTTGCCCGCCGATTCGTTACGGACTTTGAAGCCGATAACGATCCAGATGACGGTTACAATCACTGCCACAGAGGTCACAACGGGCACGAACCAGCTCGCAACCCGATCGGCAATGTCCTGGATCTTTGGCTTCATGTTTGCAGCCTCTTCGACTAGTTCTGCAATGTCTGTCACAGTGTTCTTGCCGGGGAGACGGGTGAGCTGGACCAAGAGTGTTCCAGACCCATTCACGGTACCAGCGATGACAGTGTCTCGCGCCCCCTTGAACACGGGCATGCTCTCTCCTGTGAGCATAGATTCATCAACTTCGCTAGAGCCGCTGAGGACAAGCCCATCGGTGGGCACCTTGGAGTGGGGGAGGACTCGGAACTTGTCGCCATACTGAAGGAGACGGGCGTCCATCTCCACATCTTTTTCGTTCTCGACAACAGTGGCAGTCGAGGACTGGAGAGACCTGAGAGATACAGCAGCCACGGCACGGATACGGGCTAGAGCAGCAACGAGACGACCCAGGATGACGAGTGTGATCAGCAGAGTGCTGGTCTCGAAGAACTCGGACGTCTCGAGCGGACGATCGGCCATCCTGAATCCGAAAGCCACAAGAGAGTAAGCGTAGGCGGCAGTGATGCTAATGACCACAAGCATATCCATCTCAATAGTCCTGGAGTGGACCAAGGCCGAGATGGCGGGACGATAGAAGTCTGGTACAGCGATCAACTGAACCAATGATGCGAGGACAATGGACACATAGGCGCGAGTCTTGTCGTCAACGAGGTTATCCCCCCAAGCAAGAACCACGACTGGTATGGTTAGGACGGCAGACGCAACCGTCTTGATGAGTTGGTCATAGAGACGCTTCCTCCCACTCGATATGGCCGGGTCATCCCGTGGCGGCGCGAGACCATTCGAAAGGGGCCCAATCCGATCAAAGAGAGTCCTGGCTCCGACAAGTGTTGGGTCATAGGTAACACGGACCATTTTCTTGTCCAGAATTGTCACCTGACTGACGCCGATGATGTCAAGATCAGTCATTGCTTTCGCAGACTGTCCCGAGGCGAGAAGATCGAGGGCTTGGTCATTGCTCGAGACTCGAGTACAATGGAAGCCTGTCGCTCGCTCAGCACTCCGGACGATGTCTTCGGCCTTGGCAATATCCGGATCGAGCTCAAACTCGGCACCGCCCATGACGAAGTTAACTTGAACGCCAGAGACACCAGGAAGAGCCTTCAAGGTACGCTCGAGTTTGTTACCGCACCCAGAGCAAGTCATCCCATCGACGACGAGAGCCACATGCTCGAGGCCGGCATCCTTCTCGATATCCACCTCCTTCTCACGAGTAACTGCCTTGATGCGCTCGGGGAAAGAAGGGGGAGCAACGTCGTGGCCGCTGCAGCAGCTCGACTGGTCGTCTCGAACGACCTCAATGGGCAATTCATCAGACACGGGGCGAAGCTTCTTGTTACGACGCTTCATGCCATGATGATGATGCGAGGGCTTATGCTTCTCCCCGTGGGAGTGTCCGGTGGAATAGGCCCCATGGTGAGTCTTGGCCGGGCGCGCAGGCTTCTTTTGCTGCTGCTTGTTCTGCTCACAGCAGGTGGCCGGGAGACCAGCATCGAGGATGCTGCGGCAGATGCAACGGGCCGTCTCGAGATAGGCGCTGTATCTGTCAAAGGCGCTGGCAAGGTGAGTGCTGCAAGCCGAGCCGGTATGGTTGCCGTTCTTATCGTGGGCATGCTGGTGATCAGCAGAGCCTAGACGATGTAAGTCACAGGAGTGAAGACATGGAGCGAGATGGCATACTGTCATGGGCTGCATCACCATCGCACGTCTTCTCGCACTCGAGGGCAGCGGCTGCAATGATGCACTTTTCTGTTACAAGCGTGAGTTTTGACATGTGATGCACTAGTAGGCGGTGGCCGTACCGTCGCAGTTCTCCTGGTTGGAGTCGCAGCACGCGAGCGTCATGGAACGACAAGACGACTCGCCATCGCAGCAAGTATCCTCCAGGCAGCCCTCGCCATCAGGGCAGGGATCAGCTTCGGCGCAGGCATCAACAGCAGATTCCTGGTGAGTGCCGTGCTGGTGCCCCTCGGCATTGAAGCTGCAGCAGGCGTCAGGCTGCTCGTCGTGAGCCGGCGCGGACGTGCCGCCGGAGCAGCAGCCAGGGCTCATGGTGAAGATTGAGTCGATGAAAGGTCAAATACGAGGTTTGAAGCGAAAATAAACGAGTTGGCGATAGCTTCATATGATGCAAAAGATAAGAGCCCAAGATTGGGTCCCACTGCTATTTAAGCTTCCCCGCCAAGAGGCCGAGAGTGGGATTGGGGTAGCACCAAGAGCCACGAGCCGGCAGGCTAATCCTCTATGTTCTGCGCTGTAATTAATGATGCCCAAGGATTGCGCGTTTGAGGAGACGTCGTTTGCTCGCTTAACAGCAAACTCCGACGTCGGCCTGCGACCGATATGGATCCATCGTCAGAATTGCCTGATCCAACGCAATCGGGGCACTGCCGAACAAGAGAATTCCCCCTTATTCCAACCTTCTCTTTGCTTCCATTGTCTACTCCCCATCATGATGATCCGGCAGTATTTGCCGCAGCCTCTTGTTTCACGGCTGCCCATGTTACACAAATTGTCACAGCTGCGCAATGCACAGTAACACAGTCTTGCGAGTCTATTCTATCCCTCTCTATTTCTACCAAGCTCCGGCAAAATCACTCAAATCTTGCAGTCCATTCTACTCCTTCTTCGCCTTTTTGTTCTTGGGGACACGAGCCAGCCAGTAAATACCTAACGCCGCCGCAATGTTAAAGATGCAATACGCCCACATGAATTCAAAGTTCCTCCACCGATGATCAAAGCTCATACTCATCCCCTCCAAGAACGAGTTGGTGTCCGACATGGTGCAGTACTGACACTCAGCGCCGTCGCCAGCTTGAGGATTGTTAATGTAACCGCCCGCCGTAGATAAATACGCCTTCATGTAGTCACTGCATGTGGTCCCGTTCGGTGAGTCAAATCTGATCATCTCGTTTGGCTCGCAGCCAACATCAGCATTTGCCATCGATGTGCCCATGAGACCTTCCACCACGTAAGTAAACGGCGACAATCGGTACATGAAGATCCAGAAGCCTGGAAGGTCCTGTGGCGACGCCAAAATACTGTCCGCTCAAGTCAGTGACTACTCAGCTCAAATGCGCCACGTGAAGACATACCCGCAGAATGAGAAAATCATGATCATTATCAGTGTAACAAGTCCTCCAGCGACCTCTGCGCTTTCAAGCCCTGCGATGATCATGTGCGCAAAGGTGCTCGTAAACATGAAGAACATCCACACGTGGAGGAAGACGGTTACACCGCGGGAATCAACCGCATCAGTCGGATAAGCATTGCGGTACAACCCCGTCGGGAAGTACCAGCCGACAAACGAGAGCACAGCCATGAGCTAGAGCAGAGTCAGTAATCTTGGAACACGTGCAAGCATACCAAAGGACGCTGTATCATACCGAGTTCCATGCAGCTTCCACCAAGATTGCCGAACCCATGAAAGACTTCCAAGAATACGTCTTTGAGGGACGCTCACGGGCTTCGTACATGGTCCGCTGGGCCACGAAATCAGGGAGCATCTGCTGGACAATCTGGGTGAAGATGGTGAGGAAAACGAGAATGCCAAACATCTGGTTCTGGAGACCTCGTTCCGTGTTCTTCCCGTTGAGGAACGAAAGGCCAATAAAGAGAGACTGCACTCAGGGTCAGTCGATTGTTGGGCGCAAACTTGATGCGGGTATAAGACTCACAGTAACGGCGGACAAGACAAGTTTCGAGTAGATGTATCCAGGGCTCCGCCAGTATTGCTGGAAGAGCCGCTTGGTAACCTCAAAGAACTGCACCTTTGAAGGGGCAGCAAACTCGTTATACTCGGTCACATCTCGCGATGTACCTTCAGGCACCTGCGCGTTCCCTTCAGCAACAAGTCGAGCAAGCTCTTCCTGAACCTGCGTGTGCTCTGGAGAAGCTCTCCAGACTTCGGGCCAGTCAATGTCGGTATGGGCTCCAGGCGCTGCGCCGATGACCTCGAGCATGTACTCTGCCGGGTTAGCTCCCGGTGGGCACATGGGGCCTCCATTGCGAACAAAATAGTCGACCAAGATATTCGAGTTTTTGCCAACATCCCCAAAGTAGATGGTCTTGCCGCGGGAAAGTAGCAACAAGCGATCGAAGCGTTGGAAGAGCATCGCGGACGGTTGGTGAATCGTACACAAAATAGCCTGGCCGTTTTTGGTCAACTTTTCCATCAGGTTGCAAATGGACCAGGACGTCTGGCTGTCGAGTCCAGAAGTAGGTTCATCCAAAAACAACAATAACTGAGGTCGCGCAGCCAGCTCGACGCCGATAGTGAGCCTCTTGCGTTGCTCCACGTTGAGGCCCTCGCCAGGGACGCCGATAATCGCATCCGAGTACTCTTCCATGTCCAACAGGCTGATGACTGTGTCCACGTAGTCGAGCTTCTCTTTTTGGGTGTACCTGGCGGGCTGGCGAAGAAGGGCGCTAAAGTTAAGGGCCTCGCGGACCGTCTGGGTGTGAACATGGAGATCCTGCTGTTGAACGTAGCCAGTCTTCCGTTGGAACGATTCGTCGCGCATCTTTCCATCGACAAGCATCTCTCCTGTAACGACACCCATGGTAACCCGACTGGCTAGAACGTCGAGAAGAGTGGTTTTGCCGGCACCAGAGGCTCCCTAAAGCATCCTGTTAATATTGAACAAAACTGGCAGGACTTTTTGCTTACCATTAGGGCAGTTAGAGTTCCGGGCTTGACCCATCCATCGACGTGGTCCAGAATCCTTCGCGACTCGCCTTTGATCTTGATGTCATAGCAGACATCCCTCCAGTGGAACACAGAAGTCTGCTTTTCCACGTCGGTGACTTCTCCAGAATCGTCGCCGCAGCCACGTTGGTTGTTGCCAGCATTGCCGGTCTCCTCGTCGTCGGCCTTCTTTGGAGAATGCTTCTTCATTCCCTTCCGCGTAAACACTAGCACCTCGCCTTTAGACCTCTCTGAGGCGATCGTCTCAGTAGCAAGTAGATGCAGGCCCATAAATAGAAGGGTAAATGCGACGACAACTCCAAAGTTCCGCCACTTGTGCGAGTCTTTGTATCCGTATGCTGTGGCCAGGTGATTAGATCCGCGAACAAAGTCCTCCCCAGGAATCGATCCTTGAGTGGCGCAAGCTCTCGCAAGCGGCGACACATCTCCATACTCAGGTCCACTAGGCACAAAATTCGAGCAGGGGTAGTTTCTGCCACCGAATTCGTTGATGAAGAGACTTTCGAGTCCGTAGAAAGTTGGGTTGATCCAGCGAATCCATCCGATCCAACCAGGCATGTACTGAGGTGGGATCGCAAATCCCGTGTACAGAGCAATGACAAGAAGCATAATAGATGCTCGAGCCAGAGCCGAAGCGATCGTCTTGGTGAGGGAGGCGATGAGGCGGAATAGCATCGAGAAATTCATAGTCGTCGTAAAAGAGATCAGAAGGAAGAAGAAGAAATGTCCAGGGTCTCGTCGCAAATTGCCCATGAAATACATGGTCGTGTTCATCATGATCGTGTTAAAGATCTTGTACGGTAGATCCACCACCATCGATGAAAGGGCCTCGGCACTTGGGTGGTAGAGTGCGTAGCGCGCATGCTTCTCGACGATGTTTCTTTTTGCGTACAGGGTCATGATCTCCAGGACGTTGTTGTATGCGTTCATTAGGAGGATGAAGAAGATCAAAAGACTTCGCTTGTAGAAAGCGCCTGAGTCTTCAGGTAAATTGTAAAAGATGCTGGATATGACAATCGATTCGGTAAAGTTGCAACACAGGAGCGTGAGCGTCACACTGGGGTCCGCCTTGAGCATCACCCAACTGCGGCCCAGAGTAAGTCGCATTTGCTCCATGTATGAGAGTGTAAAGGGCGACTTGATCCGTTGGGCTTTGGACTGATCCATCTTGCGCGACTCTACAAACTTCTTGTAGTGCTCGCCTCCAAAGGGGTACCGTTCGAGGTAGCCATCCACTTCAGCCAGAAGACGCTGTCTGTGGGAGCTATTTCTCCAGGCCTGGGCAAATTCTTCGGGTGATCGTGGCGCTTTGCCTTCCCATCCGGGACGGATAATTCGTTCTTGGTGACTGGTCATGGAGGTTAGGAAGTCGGCAGTAGTTTGCTGCTCGGGGCAGATGAAGCCCAGGCCTTCAAAGTAAGCCTTAGCCTCACCCGTCTTGCCAAAGAAAATTTGATGCCCCTGATACAATACGAGGACTTTGTCGAAGACCTGAGATATTTGTTAGCGCCGAGGAACCGCCATGCAAGCTCAAGAACCCACGTCGTAAGCATCCTGAGAGGCCTGATAGATCGCAACAGCAGAGGTGCAACCGATCACATCGGCTTGAATCCTCAACTTGCGGCAGAGCTCGAGAGCATTGGCACTATCAAGGCCTCTTGTGCTATTATCCCAGCATTGAAGTGGTGAGTAGCTCAATGCTGCTTCTGCAATCGTCACCCTCTTTCTCTCGCCGCCGCTAACGCCTCTCACGAAGTCGTCACCAACCCGCGTATTCTTCGTATGTGAAATACCAAACATGGCCATGGTTACATCTCGCAGGTGCTCAGCGTACTCGTGGCGATTGATACCTTCTGGGATATTTTTCGGACAGCGTGCCCGAGCAGCAAAGTAGAGGGTATCGCCAACGGTGAGATGCGCAAAGTGATGGTCAACTTCGGCCGTGTAGATAGCTTCGCCTCTGAAAGCAGTTCGCATCTCTTCCGGACGAATACCAGAATAGTTGATCTCAGAGCCATTGTCGATATGAAAACCATGCGTATCTCCCGCAATCGTCTTGAGAAACGTCGAACAACCTGAGCCAGGGGGTCCTAGAACGGCAAGGAGTTCACCACTGTGGAGAACACCCTCCAAGTTCTGCAAGATATCGACTCGTCTTTGCTTGTCGTGCAAGAGCTTCTTGACCATAGTGCCGGCTTCGAGAAAGATGTTGCCGACGCTCTTTTGAAAATCAGTGTCTGTGCCGAACCCGAACACATTCAGGTTCTTAAACGCCACACCAGTTGTCCGGGGTGGATTGCCCTGAGATGTATCCGTTCGCAACTCATAAAAGGCTTTGGCCCATTTCTTTGCGTTGAAGTCTGGGCTATTAGGATTAAGCGGCCCGTCTGATTGCGGAAAGAGTGTTCCCGGTGCCGCGTGAGATTGAGTCGTGAGGCGACGAGCAAGCTCCAGCACTTCGTCATTGATGCGATTATCTGGCTCCTCATCGTCGGTACTGCAAGCTGTCTTCTCATTGCAAGCCTCTGTGGAGCACATCGAAGTTGCATCGTCCTGGTGGGTAGCCGGAGAAGGAGTCTGTTCAGGAACTCCAGCCCCTTGCTCCAATTGGGTGCTGGAACCCATTGTTGAAGGTATATCCAGAGTGTTGATGTATCAGGGGAGATGATGATGCTAGTTTGCTTCCGTTCGAGTTGTTAAGGTTCCAGGGTGCAGTTGAACGTCTCTTTAAGTACAGCTGAGGTCGGGGAGATAAAGGAAGAGCAATTGAGTCATAATCCGTGGCGCCATCGATGACATTTGAAATCAAATTTATAGAAGAATGATGAAAATTCTTGAGGCGATTCGGCAAAACACCCATGTCACTTGGAGGCTGACGACTTTGTCTTGTGGATATATGGTGGATACTGCTGAGGGCATTCGGACTCTGAAAGACCGAGACTCCAGGAAAATATTATGGCGTAACCCTAACCCTGAAAGTCCGCGCCGACCATGACGGACTTTCGGACTTTGCCAAGGCTCTTAGTCTCTCTCCCAGATACCGAAAATGGTAAAAATTCCAGCAGGGGCTCAAGAGCTTATTCCATGGATCCGTGGAGTCATCGAAACTCCCTCTTCAACCCCAGAGAGCCCCCATCGCACCGAAATTTCTCCAATTTGCCATGCCTTGGTCTTTCGGCGCGGATTCATCAAGCTTTGGGCCCTAATGTTGATATTCCCCACGTCTTGTGTCTGTAGCCCACTTGATCGCGAGCGAGGCTCGTATTAGACTGTCGACCCACGTGTGAACCATCTCCGGGTGCGGGGATTTATGACGCCGAAGCTCCGCGTTGACCTCATCTCGCCGCAACCTGCTGCTCCAACGCCCATCTCCAACCCTTCTTCCAAGCTCCAGTTGAGGCTCATCCCTGGGCTTATCAGATCTCAGCCAGATCGCAAATGCCGGCTTCAGGTGCGGCGGACACGGACCAGCTGAACCGCCTCTCGGTGAGCTCACCCGAGCCCCAGCAGACATTGGACAATTAGTTAGCTAACACTGCCCCCAGTGCACGAGATGCAAGGAGCGCAAGGTTCGCTGCAACCGTGTTATGCCCCAGTGTAGCCGCTGTACTGCCCAGAACTTGGATTGTGTCTATCCCGTCCGCGCGAAAAGGAGGACTACCCGGTTAATCGACCCTGCCCTGTAAGTGGCCGTCTATCACAAAGTAGATGCTTATTATTGACGTTTCCTGCATCCCCAAGGTCAACCAGCTCCAGTTCTGCATTATCTACCATTCTTGATCGTCTTCAGCGTCTTGAAGCACAATCGGCTGCCTCCTCTAACAACCCCTGGACCCCATCCTCCGCTACCGGCAATGCCTCGTCAAACTCGCCCTCCCCAGCTGCGTCCAGCACTGCCAACTGCAATGACTCATGTGTAACAACTCCTCACAATCCACGTCAGGGGATTGATGCCATGACTGTTCTCAAAGATGCTGTAGATCGTGTTCAGGAGTTGAGGTTGCGAGCTTTCGGACCGGCCGTCATCACAGATCCAATCACTATTCCCACCGACCTGGCAAAGACTTGGGTCCAAAGTACGCACGCCTATCTCGTATCGATTTCTGAATGGTTCTAACTGTTCCCAGACTACTTTACTCACATGCCACAATGCAATTTCATCGATCTAGTTGACCGGCGAACGTTCAATTTGCTCCCTGACATTATTGACCTCCCACACATTCATATCGACCCCGTTATCCTAGTCATCTACTATACTATGCTGTACCATGGATGTAGCCTGAAAGCCAGCAACATCTCCTCAGCTGTCAGCATCGGATACATGAATGCGAGTTATCTCGGTTGCCTCCGAGCGATCCCTAGCTGGGAACGAGAGGCATCAGGGACCATAACTGACCTGATCGCCGCTCTTTGTATAGTAAGCATCGACTCGAAAATTCCATGGGCTTCGCTCTGTGCTAACCGCCAAGACTCGTGT
The DNA here is from genome assembly GCA_012931995.1 of Fusarium albosuccineum. Classification (NCBI taxonomy): domain Eukaryota; kingdom Fungi; phylum Ascomycota; class Sordariomycetes; order Hypocreales; family Nectriaceae; genus Fusarium; species Fusarium albosuccineum. The sequence goes on from JAADYS010001377.1 coordinate 20,005, forward strand.
CGCGGCCGAGGTATTTGACTATGATTTAGCCTGGAGAATGTTCAAGCACGCTTGCGGATTCTGTCAGGCCCTCAACTTGCATAACATGGATGACGAAGCAAACCCTCCGTTCCCCTGCGATGGAAAGGGTGAAGATGAGCAATGTAATGACGAAAGAAAAGGCTTCTGGGGGGTGATACAGATTGATCTGTTCTTCCGACTAGTCTTGAACACTCCTCCGGCCATCACCAACAATCCGTGGAAGGTGAACCTACCATGGCTAGACGCCGGCTCAGAGCCTCCTCCGCATGGAATACAGTCCACCGCATTCTTGGCCAGCTCCCGTGTCAGCCTGGTCATTGCTCGATTCTTTGCTATGCTGGACGACCCCCAGAATACCACCAAATCCGACATCATGGCCAAGACAGATGAGCTTTGCCGCGAGATGCAACAAATCTTTAAAGAATGGCAATTGGTAAGCCCAGTGCAAGGGTCGTTTTCAACACTCTCAGCTGACATGCCGGTAGCATGAATGGATGGAAAACGCCCCAGATAATGAGAGGGACGTCTGGGTGGTGGCAGACGTCTTATTCACAGGCTACACCTCAATCATCTACATGTTCCGAAAGATGGCTGTTCTCGACTCCAACTCCCCACGACCTCCAGCAACAGACCTCGATATTCCAGATTCCCCCATCGTCGAAGATGCTGCCCGGCACATCATTAAGCTCCTAGTCCGGCTACTCAACCTATACCCCTATGTGGAAACCATGACGTGTCTCTTCGGCGCCTACCGATCTTATGTCGCTTTTGCCTATCTCGCAAACACGATCCTGCAAGCTGAGGATGCCCGGCGTTACATACAAGATATCAAGTTGCTGGAACGATTTGGAGATCAGTCAGCTTCTTTGGCCAGAGGGCGAAGGGATATCGTACCGTTGGTTCGTGCGATGCAAAAGATAAATGATGAAATTCGGAAAAGTCTAGAGAAACAGACGCGGTCGAGGTAGACTTGAGCTAAAGTTACAAGTTGTTTGGCCTACAATGATTAGGTGTTATCGGACCAAGTCCATCACTGTTCATCATGAAGGACAATATTGAGAGAGGGAGAGGCCCAGAGTATTTGCCAGAGAAAATACCATAACAATTTCTAATAGCCAGACATTCAAGCATACGAATGGAAATTCAAAACGCACCGATGGCTGTTTCTTCCAGAAATCTCGTAGAATATTCAGTCAGGGGAAAATTCCCAGGGCAGCCTTCTCCTTCGCGATCGGATAGGCTACTTTCTCAAGGTCTTTCCACTCGGGCACTCTTGTTGTGATTTCGAAGCCCTCGTCTTGGAGCCTCTTGCAGATGCTGCAGAGGCAGTCTTGCTGGTAGACCCATTCTTGACTGATTTGCTGAACCCGGCAGCTATGGAGGCATTCAACACGTCGCGAGTGGCACCGCTCCTTGAGCTGGAGCTGGAAGCAAGCGCATCTGTAGACGAAAATGTCCCATTTGCACATCTTGATGGAGTTCGGGTTTGTTGGTGCTTGTGGGGGGGATGTTTCGGGAAAGGAAGATTGAGGGTTGGTGTTTTCTTGAGACGCTGAGGCTTCCGGCTCCTTCATCTCTCTATATACTTGACAAGATCGCTTATTCACTTCCTTGCTTTTGATGTTCAGGAACACAGGATGAAAGTGATAGTTGCCAGCCTAGCGTGTAAGTGAATCAGAATTGGTCTGGTTTACTGAGTGTTTGTCAACATCGGGGTTATCTAACACAAACTCGGCCTATTCAACACGTCGTTTAGTCTCGATTCAATAAGTGACAGAAAGCCAGATGTCTCTTCCAGTGAATGAGTTCCAATTCTGCTTTACACGACTTGGATTTTTTTTTTTTTTTTGTAGAGACCCACCACTGGTTGCACGTCAAGGCAGCACGACAATGCAAATCAGTTTTCTGCCACCAGTTAAGAGACTAAAATCCTTTATCAGTGATAAAGACGATATTTCTTCCGAAATATAGGTCTGATATAATGCAATCTAGGCTACAGCTGTCATCCATACCCATTGACAAACATCAATCTCAACTCGAGCCTCAGTCCAGGGTAGTCGGACAGTAATAACAATATCTGACACGGTCCTTGTGCACCGTGTCAGCCTAGCGCGCCGAGGCAGCTCGTGGACGAGTGACAGGCCCCCTAATTCACTTGGTTTTTCAGGGGTTCTCCCGCTAAAACCCCTGCAGCCAGCCCACCTTTCCGCGCCTCGGGTCCCTTTTCTTAGCCTCAACACCATCTCCCCGCGGAGGCCACGACAACGTCTTTGTTCTTTTGAATCAGCCTTTCTTGTCTTCTCTGCTGCGCACAGCTTTTGCGCACCTTGTTTCCTCAATCGCTCTTTAGTCTGTCTTTTTTCTTCACTCCCTCTCCTTCCCGAAACCGTCATGCGCTGAAGCCTCGATTCACACCGACAAGAACCGCCACCATGGCTCTCCTATCCTTCTTTCGAAGCGTCTACGACCAAGACACCCTAGACACTCGCTTCAACACCTCGTCTTCCACTCCCTACCAGACCGTTATTGATGCGCGATCCGATCCAAGTCTAAAGAGAGAGCTCCCCGCCAAGGATCGAAGTCGTTTGCAACCATCGAAATGGAAAACCCCCGAGTTCTTCATCTACTACTTGGTCTTTCTGGTAGCAGTGCCGTACATGTTTTGGATCGCATACGATGTCTCACGACGTATGCGACTTCTCTCTGCGGGTATCCCAGGAAATATGCTAACGGCAGAGTAGCGACTGACCCCCGATATCCAAAGTTCCAGAGGTACCTCTCTCCCGGTTGGATCCCGGGACGCCAGATCGACGTCTCCGATGCACAGTACCACGTCTTCCGAACGAACATGCCGTACATGGGCGCCCTGCTCCTCTTTCATCCGCTACTACGGAAGCTCTGGAATAATGTCTATCCTCTACCAGAGAGAAGCCAGGGAGGTCGGAGCCGACTAGACCAGCGAGCATCTTTCGACTTTACGTTTGCCTTCGTATTCCTGTTCGTTCTGCATGGCTTGTCAGCATTCAAGATCTTCTTCATTCTATGGACCAACTTTCAGCTTGCGACCAAGCTTCCCCGACGATATGTGCCGGCCGCTACTTGGATCTTCAACATTACCATCCTGTTCGCAAACGAGCTGACGCAAGGATGGCGGTTTAGGATGCTGGCTAGCTTTATCTCGCCTCCCTCCATGGGTCTGGTGAGGGACAGAATGAGACCAATTGATTCCGAGTTGATGACCCTGGGAGCTACGCTCGACAACACCTTTAGGGGAATTTTGGCCAGGTGGGAGGTCCTCTTCAACATCACGATCCTGCGCCTGATCAGTTTCAACCTGGACTATTACTGGAGTGTTGACCGCACCAACTCCAATGCTTTGGAGGTGAGTAGCCATATTGCTTAGGAGTTGAGAATCCTATCTGATCGCGTTCTGATGCTTAAAGAAGAAGCAACTGGACCCAGCAAATCTTTCAGAAAGAGATCGTGTCACAATCCCGGCAGATGTCAGGGACTTTTCGTTCCGCAACTACGTTGGCTATGCCATCTATGCGCCCCTCTACTTGACGGGACCTATCCTGACCTTTAACGACTACATCTCCCAATCCAAGTACCGAGCTGCCAGCATCGAGACAAATCGCACAATCAAATATGGTGTCCGGTTTCTTCTCGTGCTTCTGTCAATGGAAGTGATTCTGCACTACGACTATGTTGGTGCGATCAGCAAGGGCAGACCTGAATGGGCCTCATATACGGCGGCTCAGTTGAGTCTGTTATCGTTTTTCAACCTCCACATTATCTGGCTGAAGCTTCTCATCCCGTGGCGCATGTTCCGCCTGTGGGCGCTTGTTGATGGAATTGACCCCCCTGAGAACATGGTCCGCTGCGTGAGCAACAACTACAGCACCCAGCTGTTCTGGCGAGCATGGCACCGTTCGTACAACCGATGGCTGATCCGTTACTTGTACGTGCCCCTCGGTGGCTCATCATTCCGCACCTGGAAAAGCACGGCGCGTTCCATTGTGACGTACCTCCTCGCCTTCACATTTGTGGCGCTGTGGCACGACATCCAACTTCGCCTCTTGATCTGGGGCTGGTTGATTGTGCTATTCATGCTTCCGGAATGGACCGCGGCCTACTTGTTCCCACCACGCAAGTGGGAGAGTCGGCCGACAGAGTACCGGATGCTGTGCTGTGTGGGAAGTGTTGCGAATGTGCTTATGATGATCTCGGCGAACCTTGTGGGCTTTGCCGTCGGCCTGGATGGGCTGCAGAGCATCATCCAAAGCATTTTGCATGACTGGTCAGGTACGTGATATTAATCCTCAAGTTGCCTGCTGGTGAGAACAGTGCTGACTTTAACTAGGCGTCATCTTCCTCCTTACTGCATGCTCATGTCTCTTTGTGGGCATCCAAATCATGTTTGAGATCCGCGAGTCGGAGAAACGGCGAGGAGTTCTGATCAAATGCTAGACGGGGTTTAGAGATGTGTTATCGTTTTATCCCCACCATAAAGGATGTACATGTATTGTAATTGTAGTACCAGTCAAGGGGTTTTTGAATGGGCACACATTGGAATGGTAATGAATGACACAGAAAATTATGCTTAAAACGGTGCCTTTGATTGACCGGTCCGGGTAAAACGTTTCCATGGTGTAATTATTCCATTAATGATTATCCTATTAGTACCGCTAGTTCTTCATTTCGCTGTCCAAGATCAAATTATGGGTATCCTTGACTGTCATGTCTTCAAAACCAGGGGGAGGCCTGTACAGAATCTTCCAAATTCTATGCGAGATCCAACCCACCGTAACGCCGCTAAGTCGTCACCAAATGACAAAAAGAACCTAGTAAACCCCTCACAGCACATTTCGAATGTGCAACAGCAACACTAGTACAGCCGATCTGGGGTCTCAGGGGAGCTCCCAATGGCATTCTTATTTTCAACAGCAGCCATCTCCATGTCGTCGTTTCGAGGTTGCTTGGCAAACTTGCCGTCCATACCAAGCTTATTTTCCGTAACCCACCGGCGCAGCCAAATAATACACCAGACGATGCAGAAGATGACGACAATGCCGACAGCAATGCCGATGATGTACGCCGCAACGATGCCTCGTCCACCGACCTCGTCGTGATCCAGAAAGTTGTAGACGTAAAAGTGCTGTGTGGCGACGGTGACGAACGCGAGACCAAGGTACAAGGCGAGAATAAGAATCAACCAAGGGATGTGTACCCAAGCGGGAGGGTTCGTTCGGGGGATGAAGATTTCGAAAAGCGCAAACAAGCTGTTCAGGCCATGCTGGCTGATGTTCGACCACGCGCTGAACTCGACCGGGAACCAAGGGCCCTCGTACAAAACGCCCCAGTATACGATCGTGACGAGGAACGGATACGTGACGATGGTCGAGTAGAAGAGCGCATGGAGCGCCTGCAGCGGACGGGGGAAGCTATCGAGGAGAGGTCGACCACGTAGCGCATACGTCAGGGTGTGCAGAGCAGCGACGGCGAAGTAGAAGGCGATGCCCCAGTACGTGAGGATGGTGAAGTAGCTAAAGGACCAGCGAACCTCTTGGCAGCCGCCGAGGGAGTCGTGAGTACACGTCCATCCGATGATGAAGAAGCGCGTGACGAAGGCGTAGAGCGCAATGAGGGCTCGACAGGCAAAGAGGAGCCAGGGACTCAGCAGCCAGGACGTTTCGAAGCGGCTGGAGGTATCCCAGAGGCCGATACCGAACCGGAAGGGATTTTTGGGCGCCATTGCTGCCGTGGCCCTCGATGCGTGTTTTGGTGTTGAATTTTGGTGATGGTGTTGCTGGGACGGAAAGGCTGTTTAATTTCCCAGCTAGGGCGGTAAGTTTGAAAGTTTGCAGCGCACGCCGGAGGCTTAAACAGTACCGCGAGTCTGGAGCAAAGCCGTGGATGCACGAATCGATAAAATAGCCGTAAAATAGTCGACAGGCTTATGGATCTTATGACATGATTTTATAAAGCGTGTGTCAAGATGAGAATCTCAGTTGACTTGGTACAAGTTGCCGAATATCCTGTATCGAGGTTATTTTTGGCCCAGCTGACGCTGGCGTTTTGCTGGCGTCGCAGCAAGAACTGGGCTGAGCTCACGGGAAGTTGCCCACATCGGAACGATACCGGTAGTGCCTGTTCATATTGAAGGCACTTATTGGCCTCAAGAAAGTGCAAGTCGAGGGGGCTGATAAAACTTGATGTTGTACAATTCACTTGAAATTTCTATCAAGTTAAGAGATGTCATGACGCAGAATTTGCAGATCTTCAAAGTATATCTGCAATATCCATGGATCATCCTCCTCAACCTCAGCTTCTGGAAGGTGAGGCTAGGTGCTTGTGGTCAGCTCACTGCGGTGGCGCAGGGCTGAACGCGTGGCTTGGCTCACGAGTGTGAGCCACGTACTGTAGCTCGGGAAACGCAATATCAACATCACCAGACCGAGAGTTTGATGAGATGACTGTTTCGTGCTTTGCCTGGGGTTTCCTCTGGCTTCACTGACGATTGACGCAGTATCCCCCCTATCTGGGTTACAATCTGGATCCGCGAAGACATGGTCCCAGTCAAGAGAGATGGTAGAATAAGAAAAAAGAAGGTAAAATGATAAACAGTGGTCTAGATATTAAGGGTAGCTCATCTGAGGACTGACCCCCAATGGCTACATCGTGACGGCTTGTGGCGTCAAGTGTCAGCGCACACCCTTGAATGCTGGACCAATGCGCTGAAAAGACATTTATTAGCGACGTTGCTTGGGAGCAGAGTTGGCTGCTGTTTACCAACCATCCACCCATGCTCATCGCCAGTCCTTACCCACGGTTGGTTGCAACATGCACAAGTCTCGCACAAGGTTCAGCCCAGCACTGAGTTTTCGGAAGCTCCCGTAGGATCAACGGTTCTGACAACCAAGGGCTCTTGGCGCCACCAAAAGCCTCGCTACCGAACCTCACTGGCAGTCCCAAACATGACTTGTAATTGCTTCGATACGAAGCGCCAGCCCCTGAGTGACATGGCGAGTCCTCAAGTTAGTCAAGCTGTAACTCATTAACGCAAGGGGCATCTCTTCTGAGGCAGACGGGAGCTGAACAGAATGTCGGTCAGAGCCCAGCCCGGCCCAGCAACACGCGACGCCCTCATCAACCTCAAGCACGGGTTTTAGATAGACCGGGCGGGTAGTAAAGTAATCAGGATCAGCCCGACATCACAGGCCACAGGTAGTCCCCTGGAGCTGTCTGAGCATTCCCGGCTGCTGTTCGGTCAACGGAATGCACCGTGCATCTGGTCCCTGTTTGCAATCAATTCTCAGCTGGGACCCTTGGGCAAGCTCTGAAGAGTCAGAGGGTAGAGGTGGCAAATCCTCGCGGCTTTTACTGAATCAAGAGAGTTCAGCGAACAGGTGTCGATTGCCGCAGTTCTCAACGATTCGCATGAGACCAGTGTCGCTTATTAAATGACATTCTCGTAGCCCCGGTCCCCGATCGATCGTGACAAGCCCCTTTGACATTGTCCATCAAGAGGTAGTTCCATTCGCGTAAAACAGCGGGGAGGGGACCTTGTTGAGTCGCTGCTGGAACCATCAAACCCAACCAGCCACATTCTCTTGTTCGACTGGGTTGGGTTATCTGCCGCTTGGGTAGATGGCCCAGAGTTATTGGTTCAGTGGCCGCGCAACGCTGTGTCCAGCGTGCCATGGGACATGGGGCCTCTTGAGTGATTGTGCACCACCAGATGCGTGCCCCTGAGCTAGACAGGGTGAAGTGTCGTGAGGATAATTTCCATCGCTGCACCTATGGGCGCTTGCCATCGATAGACAAGAAATTAGCTTTGATCGACATGGAACCGGAGACGATGGGATGGCGACATGCCGATAGTGCAAAGCGCGGCAAGCCGTGGGATACATTGGGCTCCTGTGGTTGACGTAGACTAGTACGGATAGACATGAGCGATATTCGGGCATGAATCGATCAAGAGGCGCGGCAAGGACAAACTCTTAATCGCTAGCCTGTACACGTGCAGTAGCCAGTGTATCGGTGGTTGAGCTGAGAACCCAGAGCCTCGGCTCGCAGATCTAGAACCATTGATCGGCGGTGACTCGCCAGTCGAGTTGATCAACAAGCCCTATGTCGAACCCATGGGTGTCTTGGAGCCTGCGATTAGCTGTTGCAGATGCAGTCACTTGTCATTCCTTAAACTTCCCCCTGCCGCCTCGAAGAACTCGAGATCGAGATTTGACATGCGCTCGTCTTGTTTACGTGTTTACGTGTCTGCCGTGTGTGGTGGCATTAAGCCTTTGCTAGGTTGCGGTTGAGCCCGCCAAGCAGCACACCTCATCAGTTAACCGCCCATTTAGCCGATAGCGCCTTCAATCTTGCCGTCTTTGTTGTCCAACGTCGGAACTTTGATTGATTGGACACGCAATATATATAGCTGCATTAGCATGCAATAGCATCACGCACCATATAACTCTCCGAATGGTGAGGACATCGCAGGCCCAGCTCCAGGCCATGCCGCTGCCGACTCCACCCCACGGCCCAGGTGAGGTGGCTTCCATCGGAGAACTGCAGTGAGTGGACTGCCCTGCAGTGGCCCACGGTGGGCCGCCATCCACCTCAAGGGGCCCTCTCAGGGGCACTGGGACCACAGGGGGCGGCGAGATGGTACCTGCGTTTAGCGGCTGTTAGTGGTCGCGCCGCCCGCCAAGACCGCCGTTGGTGGGCGGCCACTTGCTGGCGTGGTTCAGGCTCAGGGGACGGGAGGAGAGCAAGCAGCTGCCCTGAGCCCAGCCCAGCCAAGTCCAGCCCGCGACAAGAACGACAGACATTGGAAGAGGGAAGGAGGCGAAGCAGCACGCCTGCCACCCCCGGACGAACTGGCAGTTGGCTGGTGTCTGGGATTCAAGGAAAGAGCAAACCTTGGGATCAATTTTAGAAGCACCTATTGATTCATCACATCAACCTCTCCTTTTCATCAGCAACGCGCACCTCTGCAGCCTTTATCCTTGCCGGCCGCGCTCTCTCCTCGCTGCGACCCTTTTCTCGAAGCCTTCGTACATGCGAATTAGCAAGCGGAGCCTTCATTTTTGTCTTTTGTGGGCTGCGGCTACCCCGGATTGTCAACCCGAACCCCTCGACGGCCAGCAGTCGCTGCTTGGGCGGCCTATTTGTGGCCTCTTGGGTCTCTGATCAGCTGATGATCCTCCCCTTTGCAGACCAGTGCTACAGATAGAGCTGCGACCTCTTCCCAGCTTCCCACGTTCACGCCGATCTCCCCCGAAGCTTGCGCCTAATCGAACTCAGATTTTTCGGATAACCTCGTTCAACTGTCACGGCGCAACGGTCTCTGGAATCCCGACTCCTTTTTTTCTGTCGCGTTCAACGGTTGCTGTACCATGGCTCTCTCTGTTGCTTGAATCTTGGCTCTCGGCGGCGCTTCCACGATGCGATAGATCCTCCTCCTTTGTCTCCAACTGCTGCCACTCGTTCGCTCGATACGCTGTACGACGCCGCCTCAGCACGCAGATTCGCCCGAGATTCTCTGTCGCAGTCGCACGACCGGTTCCAGTTACCGTTTCCGCTTCTCCCACGCTTTCGTCCTTCCCCATTCAACGATTTGGGCGGCTTCGTGCAGCTCCTCGATTCCACCTAACGCGCCGTAGCCACAACCGCCCGCCGCCTCTATGATGTCCTCCGCCGTTGGACCTTCCTCCGAGGTGTCCATCTTGGGCAGTGGCACCGCCACCATGGCCAAAAACAAGCTTCCGCCATTATCATTCGACGGTGCTGGCGACCTCCGAATCGTTCTTGTCCCAACCTCCGACGATGGTGACACCGTTTCAGGCCGTCAACAGTCCGAAGTTAACCACCGATTCTCGTCCGATAGTTACAGGTCCTACCGGGCTCCAAACCAAGACATCCCAACACACCCTGTCCCGGCTCTGCAAGAAGCCTTTGCCGAATCCTTAGACGAAGTCACAAGTGGCAGCGACAGCCCCGGAAAGCCTAAATTGAGGGATCTCGATGCCAAAGGCCGCAGAGAGAAGTTGCTTGAGCAGGATGCCGAAGATGACCCATTTGACACAGCCTGGCGTTACCGGCCGGGCCAGCAGCAGCACGAAATGTACAAGCTCATTTCACAGATCACATTTGGTGTTTACCTTCTCCTCAACAGCCTGGCTGCCGACAATGCTCAGGTTGTCACAATTCTCCAAGGGCATATCGATGAGGTGGATGAGTTTCTTGAGGTAATGCTCGAAGATTTTGCTCAAGCCCACAAGGACCTCACGGAGCGTATTGCCCACCTGCAACTTCCCATGGCAAACAGACAGGCTTTCGAAGGCATGCTGGAGGATCGGACATTTCGAGCTCAAATTCTTGCGGGGAATGAAAAGATTGACCATATCTTGGCCCGAACCAACGCTGCAATGAAGCAGTGGGATGACGATATCGATGCTGGCCTCCGATCCAGCGAAGCATTCATGGATTGGCTTAACGAACAAAAGGATACCAAGTGGCCGGAATCAGAGCCTGACCTGAACAGCATCTATCTGGCTATGAAGGGCAATGCCGACGGATGGCTAAACGCATTTGACGACTTGAATAGCCAGGCTCAGGATTTGAACGGCTTAATTATCAAGCTCATGACTATTGTGGCTGAGATGGAGAAGACGGCTGGTGAGGTCAGCCGCAAAACATGGGTAACTCAATTGTCAACGTCTTCAATGACCAAAACTGACAGCTTATAGGCGACAATCCCTCCTTTCTCCCTCCCCTTACACGCCCCTCCTTCAGAGGACACGCCAGCTATATCGTCATCACCGTCGACAAGATCAAACGTGAGATCTATCGTGAGCATTCGTAGCGGGGAGTCGGGCGGCACTCTACAGGCTCCCAAGAACAACGACCCCGAAGTATCTACTCTTAGTGAATTCCCCCTTCCAGGAGGGACTCCATTGCTGCCCCCAACCCGCTTTAGCGCCCGTCCTGCTCCTTTCCCGAGTACATCCTCACCTCCTGGACCTAATCTAAGTGCCTCCTCGTCGCCATCTGGTCCCAATCTCAGTGCATCATCGTCGTCTTCGGGGCCAAATCTTAGCGCTTCACCATCGGCATCACCTTCTTCTGGTGCCACTACGCCCAAGGCATCTGTCACCGAAGAGCAGCAGGAGGAGCCTGATGCTGGCAATGGGCACGGTGGATTTGATGATGGCCCATTGTACATCCTCCAACCGCGAACTTATACACCGCAACCGCCTGCCTCTCCAGTCCCCCCAAAGAGTCCCGACACGCCAAAACCGCAACCTGAAGAGCAGCCCCAAAGGCGAACTCTTACACAGGCTATCCAAGATGTATCAACATTACAGAAGAGGACATCTCTGCGGCAGCGTGTATCACAGAAAACAACACCCCCTGTCTCTATTCAAATCCCTCCGAGGAATGTTGCTGAGACGCATTCCATGCGCCCATCTCCTGCCGGCATTACACCTCGTACCTCGAGATCTCAAGTTCCTGATTACTCACATGGTTCCGATCTAGAGGTTCATCAGGCCCATCGCCTCCCTCGGGCTAGTTCTCATGCAGACTTTTCTGCCCCTATGCGGCCCCCTCTCTTGCAATCACCTCATTCTGAGCACCAGCAATACTATCATCCCGTCCGCGCATCGCCTCACTCTCCTTTGCAGCAACGACCTCATACCGCCGGCCCCGCAGACCAATACCGACCATCTGGATACTTCCCTGGCCACCAACGCAATCAACCATCCCGAATGGGTGGGATGAGCACCCTCAGCAGCGTAACGACCGCCACCTACGATGACACCGCTACAGTGACTTCGCGGGCAACAACGCAAGCTGGAGGCAAGCGGGTGAAGAAGAAGAAGAAGAGCGCTTTTGGATGGTTGAAAAAGGCGTTCAGTCTGGATGAGAATGAGAAAGCAGAATATGAGGCGCGCAGAGCTATGCAGTACCAGGACAACTACTACGACGGCCACAGCCCCAAATTCCTGGATGGGAAGAGGATTCGATAAGCCTCGGACGGAACGAATGTCTTTTGGATATTCGGGCTACATTGTTGGGCTTTCCAACTATACATGTCGCCTCTTTCGCGCAAAGTCTTTTTTGCGAATTGATACCCGGCGACTGCTATCGCCTGATTTTGCGATACAACGATCATCATACATTTCTGTCACTGTCTTGAATACCTGGATCTTGGCCACATTCCTTTTGTTTTCTTTTTACTCAATATTATCTCGAAATAACCTAAGAGGTACATTTAGCCTTGGATTGAACGCCATGCACGATAGATGTACAGCATCAACACAATGCCAGCTTACTGGCAATTACAAGCGACTTGGAAACGGCCTTTGGTCTATCTTTCTTTTGCATATCTTACTGGTTAGCCGGCAATGGGGGCGTTTCTGGCTTGGGATTTCCGACAGGAAAAGTTCCATCTTAATTCATCATGGCTTTCCGGTTTCTTGTTGGACTGGAGTGGTCAAGAATCATGTTTCTAAAGCTGGATGAAGAGTGGGAGATTTTGGTGGGAAGGGAACATCCAGTCAACACCTTGAAGTGAGCGAAGTCACGACATAGTCGCAGGTAGACACCTACGTATTTAATGAACGCAGGCATGCTTGCGTGGATATGATTACGAGTGTTTGAAGCAGTCGTTGAACGTGATCTTGATCTTGAAATGTTTGCTCCGGCTTGGTGAGTCTATTCTTGATGTAGCTGATAACGTCCAGCCATTCCGCTGCAAGCGATAGTCTACTTCAGCCTCCGTGCATCTCTCCAACTCCTATCTTCTCTCACTCCCCAAACCCATAGCTCTTGACTCGGCTGAATAAGAAAGGCTTATCGTTCTTCAAGCCAAACTCGCCCCAGTCGTCCGTCAGTTTATTGTAGCTATAGAAGCCGCGCCATACCAGCTTGTTATTGCGGGCGCCTTTACCCGCGCTCCGCATCGAGAGGTCCATGCGGTATATGTACTTGGATCCTACACCTTCGGTCTCAATGAAGACGTCACCCTCCGGATCACGGTCCCGGTCGTGGGGGCCCGACACTGCACCGGCAGGTGTAGGGCGGTCTAAGAGAGCAGGGTTCTCCCGGTCAGCATCCGATGACAGGCGCCACCGACCACGCAAAGCGAGGGCCATAACGGCGGAGGGCAGATGAGGGTGCGCGGCGCCGCGGTGTAGGTTGAGATCGTCACGGGTGAGATGGTGGACGACATCGGTAGGCTCTGCGGTGGTAAGGAGGCTGATGAGGGAACCGTCTCGGAAGAATCGGAGGTAGCGATAGTATGTGACGATATGGATAGGGCTGCCCCAGGTGATCTGGTTAGTGGAAGCCTGTCCAGTGCGGACATAGTTTACGGTGCTAATGTAGCAGCCGTTGAAACGGATGCGTGGGCGAGATCGGAAGAGGGCCTTCCAGGTAGGGTAGACGGAGGGTGTGAGGGACTCTGTGAGCGAGAGGATGGCTTCCTGGCGGCGCTGGACGATCTCGGCGGGGCTTATGACGATACCGTCAACGATTTCAAGGTCGTCCTGCTCTTCCTCTGGGAGCTCATCCCACTCGATGCCCTTTTCGAAGCGGTGCAGCATGGCGCTGAAGCCGACCTCTGAGCCAAGGGCAATGCGGCGCCAGATACGCTGCTCAGTGGCAACGAGGTAGGCCAGCCTCTTGCAGACGCGAGAGAGGCGGGCAAAGTCACCAACGTCCGTGATTGCGACATCGCGAAGAATGTGGATTAGGATCTCGTCGGGGAGGTCGGCCAAGGGGCAGGGCGGCTGGGGCATGCCCTCAACCGGAGGCGGTTGGGGTTCAATCTTGAGACCTGAGAAGCTGGCGATGAGTTCTCCGATCGGTAACGGCTTGGCCTCTGCGCTTGCATCGGCCTGGGGAGGCTGTGATGTAGCGGCAGAGGTCGCTGTAGTTGCTGATCTGATAGCTGTAGGGGAGGTTGGTCGAGGAGCTGGCTTTTGGGGGAAGTGCTTCTCTCGATATCTTCGATCAACACCATTATCAAGCTATCGCAAAGTTAGTATAGTTCTTGAAGTGAAAAACGAGAAGGAACTGACTCTATAAGCCCGACGGTAGAGCTTCAGACTATCGCCCATGTTGCCCTGGGCTTCCTTGTGCATGGCCTCCTCATAGTGGTCGAGAGCTGAGATAAGCTTCTTCCCCGCCTGCCCATGAGGCGCATCATGAGCAGTCCGAGCCGAGGTTGGCGATGAGGGCTCAGGCTCACCAAAATACTGACTTTGCACATAATCATCATTGTTATCCTCTGTTGCTGCGGGCAAATGCTTGTGTGGCAAGGATGAGATGGGCGGCCCATGATGAGGCCGTCTCGAGGGACCAGCGGTGGCGGCTGTGGCTTGTTGAGCCTCTGCATCATGATGCTCATTCCTGGTTCTGAGATCCGAGATCCATTGCCGGCGGAACGACTCGAGTTCCGAGTTCAATTCATCCGTGTTGGAGGTCATGATGTTTGCGGGTCTAGTTCCGTTATGTCCGAAGAGAGTTGTGTCTTTCTTTGTACTGTGCTTTCTATAGAAGATTCATGATTACGTATACGACTTATAAAAGATAGGCGAGTGTGTGAAATTCAGCGGTGAGAGGCGTGAGGCTGAAGTTGCCGTTTGACTCAGATGGGGAGGAATTGAATTGATGCAGGGGTGAATAGGGCAAGGTAGAGAGTAGCTGGAGAGTGAGTAGGGATGGATACGTGATAAGTCGTGATGGATGATGCAAAGAGAGCGAATCAGAGAGGATTGGTTGGCCGAACCTCGATCTGGATTTGGTTCGCCGGCAGAGTCATCAAATAATTGACGGTGGGCCGGTTGGGGTAAGCGTGCCGTGGAAACGGGTTCTCCGTTAAAAACGGTCCACAATATTAACACGGCACGAGGTTATCAGAGAAGTTAAAATTGCAGTGAAGTTTTATTAGCTAGGTTGTCGGGGCGGGTTAAAGTTGCAGTGAAAAAAAAAGGCCGTTGAGGGTGTTTTTGAAAAGTATAAAGAGGAGGCCCCCGACGAACCAAGAACTGCCTGACGGCACCCTTTTTCATCCCTAATAAAACTGCCATCCTGTCTTCTCGTGCATAAGTTCTCTCCATCCTTGACCGTTAGACCTCTATATCTTGTAGCTATTAGAAATATAATGATCACCATGTCCCTCGTGCTTGATATATATACATACATAATTGCTTTGTAGTATCGCAACGCTCGGCGTTACTGAACATCGTGCAAGGTTCAACCTCAAAGGATAACACCTAATACTGTTGATCACTGGTAGAACAGTCAGCTGCTGCCAATATCACAATTAAACAAATTGGTTCGCATTCCAAGTCTTTCGACACGCATTCATGGATCACGTATTTTATACCGCCTTACTTGAGAGCAATGTTAGCTTCCTCGACCCGCTGTACGGGAGAAGGGCGTTATCGTCCTCATACATGGCGTCCCGCTGACTTCGTATCAGCTTCGCACAGTTATTGGCCAAATGCCTTCGGCCGGACAGGTGCTCCCGACGACCAGAACGGCCAAAATCTGTATACTGAGTGCTCCCAGTTATCGTGTCATCACCCCAGATTACTAAGGAGCTGCATCTCCAGAGGCCGCAGACTGGCTTCACCAAGACGGTTATGGCTTCCGACATCGTAGGGCTGCTGGTTCGCCTCTTATCAACGACACTGTACATCTGGTGGGCCATGATATCGGAGGTATGATAGCCTGCGGCTTGGGATCTTGGTATGTAATCGCGCCATCATTTGCCCAAGGTGTACCTATGCGTCGTCCCGGCCCGAGCGCCCATGAAGACGCATGGACGAAAAAGGGCGCTCTACACTTTCATTTATAATTTCATCCTATTCTTGATTTGTCAGAGGCCCTCATGACGGGATATATCTTTGTCACTTCTTTGATAAGCTCTCTTGCATCCCGTCGGCCATCCCCAAGCGGATCTAGTCACCCAGTTTACCGGGGACACTCCGCTGTGGGTTCAATGTCAACAGGGAGTTCGGCGGGATGCAGATGAGAACCGTGAGTGGATCGCCCAAAACGGAAAGTGCATTGGGCTTCAATGGTGGGGAGTGCTACTTGGTAAATTGGTAGAGTACCTACCTAGGTAGATGATGGGAGAAGTTCACGAGAAGGGCACTTCCAGTATTGCCAAGGCTCCAGGGCGACAATTTTTAAATCGTGGAGGAGAATCCAGAAGACTTTTGCCGAGTGGTCTTCGAGTTTGTGGAAAAGAAGCTCGCCCGAGGTGAAGATCGATCGCCTGATATCTGTTGGGCAGGTCTCGCAAGATTGATCAGATTATCTTATCCATCTTCATCCATCAAAAAGAGCTCAGCAACCCTTTTGACCTCTTGTGGAGTCGCGTCGAGCCAATCAAGACGCGTTGTGACATCATGCCCGGAAACACGCGGCTCTTTTGCCAGAGGAGGGAGCAATCGTTGAAGGGCGCACATGCACTAGCCGCAAATGACCGCATAGTCCAGGTACGTACCAGCTGAGAAGTGACATTTTGCCGCCGAGGTTCCGACTCCGGGCGCGCGCAAAATGCCGGGGGGCGATGTCGCAGTTTTTTTCTTGATAAAAGCAAAAAAGAGCGACAAATTCGACATCAATCGGCAAACGAAGGGTCCCAATGCGCAAGCAATATCCACCTTGAGCACCAAATAAACTCATCTCGGCCGTCTGGGCCGCCCCGTTCCAGGACCAAAAGACGACACTAGCCGACAGTCCGACCGATTTCTCCTCCGGCCGGCCTCGGGGTTTTGTTCCGGAGCAGGTGGCTCTTTTTTCTTTTACCGCCTTCAGCTCCGTTCGCTGGCCTTCTACTGTAGACAAGGGCAGAACGTGACGGAAGAGGCGGCCCTTTATTCATCAACCGGCGACCGAAAGAGTAGCGAGCTTCGCCTCTATTCCATCGGTGTTTTGGCCCTGGATCGCCACTTCTGAACCTCTCCACCAAAACTATCGCATATCGAGTCATCGTCATCGACGCCTCTAGCTCCCTACCTATCTGAACTACTCCGCACCTTGCAAGCTTCACGCAACTCCTTCATCTTTTTATCACCATCCATCGATTATCTGCGAAAACAATGAACTGAAGTCTTCTCTCGCCTCCCATTCATCGGAACCTGGATACTCGGGCCCTAATATGGCCCCCGTCGAAGCAAATCATTCTGGTGGCTTCGACTACCATAACCACCACGCTCACCACCAAAACCCGCTCCAGGCCGACGACGAATTTTCCCTCGTACACATGATGGA
Organism: Fusarium albosuccineum; assembly: GCA_012931995.1. Taxonomy (NCBI): domain Eukaryota; kingdom Fungi; phylum Ascomycota; class Sordariomycetes; order Hypocreales; family Nectriaceae; genus Fusarium; species Fusarium albosuccineum. The sequence continues at coordinate 37,324 of JAADYS010001377.1, forward strand.
CACCGAGCCCAACGGTCCCGGCAATGGGAGCACCAACCTCATCGCTCGCAGTTCAGCAACAAGCGCCGGCGCCGGCGGTCGTGGTGATGGCAATGATATTGTCGACATCACGGCCCCTCAGAAGATGATGTCGGCCATGTCTGGAAGTTTGTTGACCTCTATCCTCGGTATGTCTTTTGTCGCCATCACCTGGAGCGTCCCTTGAAGGAGCCAAGATGCTGATATATCTGTTTTCCCCGTCTAGTTACTCCCCTCGACGTCGTCCGAGTTCGCCTCCAATCCCAAACCGCTCCCCGACCGAACGTCGATTTCTCCAAACTCGCTCTCACCACCACGTCCCTCACACCCGCCCAGACCGCCGAGCTCGGAATTACGTCTTGCTGTCGCGAGGTCTTTTTCTCCGGTGGAAACGCCGACTTTTGCCTCGCTGCGCCCCGGATAGAAGGTCTTGCTCCCGCGCCGCCCGCTGCCGAATGCGCTGTCGAAGAGGTCCAGCGTCGCACTTTTAGCACCACCTTTGACGGCCTGCGCAAGATCGCGCGCAATGAGGGTGTTACTACCTTATGGAGAGGGCTGTCACCTACGCTTGTCATGGCTATTCCTTCGAATATTATCTACTTTACTGGCTACGATTGGCTGCGATACAACCCCAAGAGTCCCTTTTCATGGTTCTCCGATTCCTCGGCTCCTCTCACGGCCGGTTCAGCTGCTCGTGTTCTCGCTGCTACGGCTGTTGGTCCTATTGAGCTGGTTCGCACGCGAATGCAGGCTGCTTCTGGTACTTCGACGACGAACCATCTGGTGGAGACTTTCCAAGGTGTGAAGGAAATGGTTGGCACTCATGGATATACTTCGCTCTGGCGAGGTCTGACCTTGACTCTCTGGCGAGATGTCCCCTTCTCGGGCCTTTATTGGTGGGGATACGAGTCCATCAGGTCAAGGTTGACCGACCTCCGAGAACAACGTCACGGAAACTCATTATCACTGGAGGATGATCTGTCGGAGACAAGGAGGAGGTTGCAGAGCCACGAGAACCACACCGAGACGTTTGTGGATGCTTTTACGGCTGGTGCCATGTCTGGAGCCTTTGCCTCGTTTATCACAACCCCCTTTGACGTGGGCAAGACACGGACGCAGATTTACCACGACAGCTCCAAGACTAATGCTACGACGGGCAGCAGCGGTAGTGCCAAGGCGGTTCAAGCGCCTGAGGAGCGCAATATGGTTCGTTTCCTCTGGCACATCTTCAAGACTGAAGGCGCTTCGGGCTTGTGGAAGGGATGGATTCCGCGTACACTCAAGGTGGCGCCAGCGTGTGCTATCATGATCAGCAGCTACGAAGTCGGCAAGCGAGCATTCCGAGGTGTCAACGAACGGGCGCGTCTCCAAAACGAAACAGGACGTTCGTGATGTTTTGAGCACGATGACGAAAAAAGAAACGAAAAGAAAAATCTCCAAATTATCACCGGCGAAAAAGTGGAAAATGGAGGGGGTGATCTGGTATAGAGACTTTGTTTTGGCGTTTGGGGAGCGAGGACTGGCGGCCAAGGGGAAACGGGAACTCTTCTCCTTTGAATGCGCCTTTTTTTTCTTTCAGCGGCGACGGCGGCTAGACGTACGGAGTATTATGATATCAAATACCTCAGAAGATAGAGCAGTAATTTGTAAGAGTATATGAGAGATACAGTTGGGCGCAGTGCCTAATGTCACGAACTGTACCACCGTTGATAGTGAGGGTATTATTTATGTGTACCAGTTAACTAGTCGTCAATACGCAAAATCACCTGAATAACCTCATTATTCTTGCTGTCGCCTTGAAAGTGCTCATTGCGCTGAGTTGTAAGTGAGGATTGGGCCAAAGTAGATTTTAGGGCGATATTCAGTTATCGAGATTCTTGCACCAAAAAGTGGGACTTGAAGACTTCAACAGGCACACATTTGGAGCCCATAGAGTTAGAATCCTACTGATCGCTGAGTACTGGGCCATACGACTATCAAGGTAAATTCATTTTCCGGTTGTTTCTTTCCGTGAAGATGATTTCCCTCGAGAGCTAGGGTCGATTATATGCAGACGTTTCCCTCATCGCTCATCACAATCTTCTGACCTCAACTCAAACACTATTCACTTACTTACACTCTCGCAGATACCCCTGCTACAATGTACTCACTCACCTGCGCCGATGGGCTGTCCCTTGGCCAGGATGTCTACGTGCTAGACATCCACCGCACATCAGCTGGCCTCGCCTCCATCTCCTCGGATCAGTTCCTCTCTCTGCTAGACCCAACTCGTCTCTCGGCCGGGCCCTTGCGTCGTCTACCTACTGAGCATGGCAACTTGACTACCTTGCGCGTGTTCGATGGCAATGCTTCTCTTGTATGCACCGCTGGTGAGAATGGAACTGTCGCGGTGTGGGATCTGAGGCAGGGTACAAGAGCTGCCCAGTTCCAAGGTGAGATTAAATGCTGGACATGCCACTCAAGGATTCAAATGCTGACGACATTCTTCCGTCTACAGCGAGCCAGGCCCCTATCCTATCCATGGCCTGTAGCCCAGACACAAAGACAATCGCCGTAGGAACTGAGTTGCAGAACCACACTGCCTCCATCCACCTCTGGTCCGCCTCTCCACTCTACCCCCATCGACACAAGACTCATATTTAACAGGGACGTGCGATCTACTCCTACTTCCAGGGCCCACTACCAAGAAGTCCACAGTGACGACGTGACCGAACTCGCCTTCAACCCCTCCAACCCAGCCGTTCTGCTCTCAGGCTCAACCGACGGCCTCGTCAACGTCTACGACACGCGGATCCCGGATGAGGAGGACCTCACTCTGCAGACGTGCAATGTCGACGCCTCCGTTCACCGAGCTGCTTGGCTGTCAGCCACTGAGATTGCCGCCTTGTCTCATGACGAGCGTTGTGCGCTGTATGATGTGAGCGAGGAGCGTGTCAACGGCGACGCTGTGCAGGATTTTGGCGATATGAGAAGTGTACTTGGCTGCCAGTATGTCGCCGACATCACGCCCAAGATGGACGGAACCGGTGCTATCCTCGGTGCGGGTGCTCAAGAGTAAGTCCTACATGAAATTTGTCACAGGATTCGTACTAATTTTGTCTCCCAGTAAACAAGCCTTTGAGCTCGTCTTTCTAGCCAAGAACCCCAACGGCGAAGGCTGGGCCCTGGACCGGGATAACAGCGTTGGATTGCCAGGTGCCCACGGCGAGGAGATTGTGCGGTCATTCTGTTTCTTTGATGAGGAGCATGTGGTGTACACCGCGGGAGAGGATGGGAACGTCAAGGCTTGGCGGCCGGGTAGCTGATTGCCAATACGGTGAAAAGCAAAGAAAAATAAAATGAGGTGATATGAGATTTGCGGAGGAAAACTGGTGGTTTGTTAATTAGAGCGAGGGGTGGTGGTGGTGGTAGATATTCTCAAGCGTTGCCCGCAACACCAAAAATCCCCTCCCCGCGATGCATCTCCGTCCTCACTTGAAATCCCACCACCAACCTCCCCAAACGCTAGATTCCACCATAACTCCTCCCAAAACATGCAAAAAATTACAAAAACGCATGCCCGCATTCCAAAAAACCATTTGCCAATTTGGCAAAAAAGAGATTCGGTGTCCCCCCTCCGGGTGGCCAGCCCGTCAGGGGGATCGAACCTCCCTACCAGTCATCGGGGAAAACCGGTGCGCGCAGTGGTTAGCTAGGCTAACCACTCCGTAAAACCCTCGTGATATGATAACCGGGTTTGCTATTCGGGTCTGTATAGCTCTGACGGCTCGGGCGTGGTTGGCAGCTGGCTGGCAGCTGGCAGGGCCGACGGCTGGCAAGATACGTCAGTTGGCGATGAGGGGCAATTATAGGGCGCCGACAGGTAATAACTCACCAGCTTCCAGCAGTCTTTATGTGCCTAAAACCCGCATTTACCTTCTGAAGGCCAGCCCCTATTTCCTTCGCCTCCTTACACGTCCCTTCAACCAAACTTGTCATGCTTGCTTTTCACCTTCAACTCCAACAACCTCTCGTGATAATCTCCCTCTCTCCTCGCCTTCTTCAACACACGCACTTCATCCTCATCCAGCCTCCGTCCCGCTGCCTCCTCAAGCTCACGCCGGCTAATCTTAGCCAGTGCCCTCTCCTCCTTAGACGCCCTCAACCGCGGCTTGAAGCGCGCCTGCATTCTAATACGGAATGTCGTATTAAACGAGATGACATCTGCATCTCCGCGGATTTCAGCTCCTGCGCTGCCTGACTTGGATGGCTTGGTGCTGGGCTTGATGGTGAGGAGGGTATCCCGCAGGGTCTGGAGCTGGAATGTCCCTGGTGTGTCTGCTGTTGGGATGACGTTGAAGGATTCAAGAGGCGATACAGCTTCCGTTGTTGCTGATAGCATTCCGATCTTGTCGCAAGAGAGATACCTTTCACATACGATGTTAGCAACTGTTGCCAATACTCTGGAGGGGGGGTACCCGGCTTACCTCCCATGATGCCCCTTGAACCTGAAACTCTCCGTCCCAGATACACGGTTCGCAACCCACACCTGGCGCACATCATGTGGCTCAGCCGTAGCCGGGTTTCCTTCCACCATGTTCTCGATAGGCAGGGTAAACACCTTGCCAGAAGGATCGCAAGCTAGCGCTGAAGGTGTATCCGTCGGGAGCACAATCATGATAGGTCCAATTACATCCGTCGTCGCCTCGGCCGATACCCAACTATCGTCACTGTCTCCATCTTCATCCGGTTTCTTCTGTAGCTGTCCAGTCGATGGTCCGGCCTCGTCGTCGATGGCATCACGAGCTGCTTTCTCGGCGTCGGTACGCTTGCGTTTCTTGGGCTTCTTGTCGCCCTTGAAGGTCAATGGCTTAACCATGATGAGACCTTGCTGGGATTCGACGTGTAGATATCTCTCCCCGGCCCTGGATCTAGCTTATCGCGGTTGGCGTCGGTCGGAGGTGGTTTGTGAGGCTCTGCGATGCCCCGATGTTGACGCGCCGGGATGCGGCGAGCTCCACATGGCAGTCATGTCGATTTGGGAAGGTGCCTCTTTACGTAAGCCCACCTCCCCGCAGATTTGCATATGCCGATGTATCATCAGGGCATCTTTGGAAAGGAATATATTTGGGAATGGGCCATCTTGTAAACTAATTTACTCAAATAAAAGTTCCCCCAATTTTTTGTTTCCTCTGAGGTTAAATACCCAACAATCATCATGGCGTCTCAAGCACAAGCTGTCACCGTTTCCCTCCACGACCTTAAAGAAGGTACGTACTCTTTCTCATGATGGCTCCGCTCTCATGTATCTCAAGACGACTAACATGAAGATAAGGAAATATTCCCTTCGAGACTCTCCAAAAAGCCTTTGGACCTGACTCTCTTGGAATTCTCGTCGTCAAGGATGTTCCCCAGGAGTTTCCGGAGCTTAGACACCAGGCCCTATCCTACGCCTCATACCTCGGCAACCTCCCAAAAGATGAGCTGGGTGAGTGTGATAAGTATCACGACTTGACGTTACCATTCTGACCCCGTGTCAAAGAGAAACTCGAAAATGTTCGAGCAAAGTACCTGACTGGCTGGTCTCTCGGCAAAGAAACCCTCAAGAACGGCCAGGTCGACACCTTCAAGGGCTCTTACTACGCCAACTGCGCCTTCTACGTGGACCCCTCCCTGGAATGCGCCGTCCCAACCCCCGAGTTCTCCATCGAGACATTCCCCGAGTATCTCGCACCCAACGTCTGGCCCCCGGAGAATGTTCTCCCGGGATTCAAGCCCTCAGTCACAACCCTGTGCCGCCTCATCATCGACGTCGCCACGCTCGTGGCCCGCGCGTGTGACCGCTTCGCTGAGAAGGACATCCCAGGATACCCGTCAGGCTACCTTGAACATGTCGTGAGCACCTCAAGCACTACAAAGGCTCGTCTGTTGCACTATTACCCCCAAGAGGCTGATCCCGCTGCGAACGGTGGTGACGAAGATGACTGGTGTGCGACGCACCTCGACCATGGCTGCTTGACTGGACTTACATCCGCCATGTTCATCGACGAGCACAAGACCAGCCCTGCCGTTCCAGACGTCACAAATCTCAACGGCGCCTCTCTGCCTCCTCTTGAGGAACTGCCTTCGTCCCCTGACCCGTCTGCAGGTTTGTACATCAAGTCTCGCACGGGAGAGACTGTCCAGGTCAAGATCCCCCGTGATTGCATTGCCTTCCAGACGGGCGAAGCTCTGGAGCGCATCACCGCCGGCCGCTTCAAGGCTGTGCCACACTTTGTCCGAGGTGTGCGGCCCAGTGTTAGCGACGGAAAGGTAGCGCGGAATACGTTGGCCGTTTTTACTCAACCTAACCTGGGTGAAGAGGTGGATATAGAGCAGCATCTCACATTTGGAGAGTTTGCTAGAGGCATTGTCAGCAAAAACACGGTATCATAGTGGTTAGGCCAGAGTTAAAGGAAAGTTATCACAAAAGTTAGTTGCGAGTAAAGTGCAAGGAACATGATTCTAGCTATATATATATCGATATACATCTATATAAGTGCTAGATTTGAGTGACATAACAGGGTAGATAATGACTGCAAAGAAGTGAACAACACCACATCAGAGGCCGGTGGTCTCTCAATGGTGTAGAGTCCTTGTCGGACTTTGAAACAATTCGAGCATGGTAAAAAGAGCGTGTATCGACTCAGCAACAAACAACCTGACCAAATAAGCAAAGCACGAGCAAGTCGAGCATTCAAACAGAAGTGAACAATGTGTCTCAATCACGACTCCTTTTCCTGGACACGTTGACACTTGGGGTCCAGCAAATTTCTTGAGTGCGAAGGGTCGCGGGCAATATATGGTCTCATAGCTCTGGGATTTTTAAGCCCAAGCACCTACAAGACTCATAAAGAAAGCTCCAAAGAACACAAGGAGGCAAGCATAGACACGCTTACGGCCGCGCAGGAAACGCCAGCTCTCATCGCTGAGAAAGTCCTCCGAAAGCAACTCAACAAGAGACGCAAATGTGAGCAGTCCAGCTGAGATAGCATTCATGACACCAACAAGGATGAGGCCGGTCTCCGAGTCGGGGCTGTAGAGGGTGTGGGTAGCAAGACCGATGGCTTGTCCAATGGGGGTACTGGGTCGCCTATGTCAGTAGATGGTGCGGAACATGTAATGTAGCCAATACTTACGTGCATCCATATGCGAGGGCCATGAACCAAGGTTGCAGCTTGCCTTGGGGCCACTTGATGGCAGCGATTCGGGACCCGAGAGCCAGGCCCTCAAAAGTCTCTGCTCAAAGCAGTCAGTTGCTGTTCAAACTCCATGTTACTGGGGCCAAACTTACGGTGAAAGACAATGGCGATGAGTAGAATGATAAACTCATTGCCGATCGAAACGCTCAGTGCCATGCCGATAAAGACACTGTGGAATAGGATACCAAGCTCGAGCAAAACGCACTGAAGAAGCTCCTTGCGTTGCTGCTGCTCTGGCGTTATGTTTGGCACCTGTAGGGCCTCGAGGCTCGTCTCCTCGAGATTCTTTCTTCCCGATTGGGCGTTGTTGTTATCTTCATCCTCACAAGCTTCTTCATCCAGGTTTTCCAGTCGCTCATCTCTGCTGTTGAGAACAGACAGCCCCTGTCCAATGCTCGAAGATCGTCCACGAAGGGGTCCCATGTCACGGATCGGAAGCATGCCTACACTTCCCATACATCCACGGCCCTGGGATGCATTGGCATTGGGTGCCTGGCAACCACCATTGGCTGTTGTAAGCTCAACTGGGGGGATATGGCGGGAAGGGTGAAAGACCATCTCGATGACAGTGACGAGGAAGATGGCGGCAAGAGCAATCGCACCAGGCATGGCAGGGTAGTCCTGGTTCCAAAAGCTGCTGAGGCATGGGTCTCCGAGAGAAATGAAAGCCGTGGGAAGCAAATGAACAAAAGCAGTGGCAATGAGAACGCCGGTGCCGAAGTGTCGCACGGCGAAGAAGAAGCGGCTCGGAATTCTCAGGCCTGGAAACTTGGTGGCCAAGACGGGGAATGCGCAGGCAAGCGTCGAGACAAACAAGACAATGAAGAGGGCGCCAACGTGAAGAGGAGTATTGTATTGCTCTTTGTCGACACCTCCCTTTTCGCAGGTGCTTCGCTTGCGAATGGGGGAGACGTGGGCGGGAACATTGGGCGATGAGGTCGGGGCCACGGGCGCAGGCGCAGGCGAGTTCCAAGACGAGAGGATAGTAGAAACAACAAGGACAGAGAGGACCCAGATGGTCCAGCTCCTGGTGTGCGAGGCACATGACGAGAGGGTGCCTCGAAAAAGACGGATGTGGTCATCACCACCATCTACCGTCTTCAGACGCGAGGACAGTCCTAGGGGTGTATCAGAACCATGCATAAGTAGATCAGGGACGCGGGCGAGGGCCGATTGACGGCAGAGAGTGGACGGACGTGTTCAAGGGAGAATTGAACAGGTGATCTGACGTACCCGAGATACGGGACAGTCGTCCCGCATCGTGGAGCAAGCCCTTGGGAGGCTCGGCCGGATGATTCCCAGATTGATTACTGTCATCGCATGATCCCAAGAGCCCACCACTACTACCCCCGTTCCCATCATCCTGGCCGGCATCAACGTGCTCGCGGAGGTTGGAGATGCCATTGAGGTCCTGGCGCGTGGTCTGGGTGGCAGCCAGCGGCGAGGGGCTCTGGTTCCAGGTCAGATGCCGGTAGAAGGTCTCGTCTGCTTTGGAGAGACAGATCATGTTGGAGTTGGCGGGAAGATGATGCTATACACAGTAGAGGCCACGCAGACACAGTCACGGTCAAAGCTGGGGTTGGCAGTCGATCGATCAATGTTTAGGAAGTTGTTGTAAAGCGAGAACAGGGGGGGTTACTGGTTGTAAAGGCAATTGAAGCTTAAAAAGAAAGTAGGACAAAAAGGTTAAAGTTAAAAGCCCGTTCGTTGGGTGCTTTTGCTTATTATGAGGGGACCAACCCAAATCAAAGAAAAGTCATGAACCTGGATGACCGGCTTAGCTTGGGCCTGGGCTTGGCTTGGCTCTGACAGGCTAGCGAACCTCCGGGGGGCGTCACTGCCACTGCCACTGCCGCAGCTGCTGGTGTGCTCGGGGGAAGGTACGGCCCCCCGAATCAGGTACTGTAAGAGTCTTTCTACGGGAAGGAGCGACCCCGGTTTCGCCCGCGTGACGACCCCCCATGTGGCTTGTCCAACACCAAGTACTATTCTCAGCGCCCTCTGGTTGGCTCGCAGGCTAACCGCACGGGTTTAAACGGGGGACCAGGCAATACGCTGCACCGTTTCCTCAATACGCTCCGTACCTGCCCCGCAAACTCCCTCCGTCGTGGCCCGGTCATCGGCCGGGAAGTGGCAGGCTCGAGGGCCCGGGCGGCATTGGGCTCGGAGGACCTCCGTGCCCCCAGAAATACCCATGCTTTTTTTTACCCTTCTCGCGTGATCACTTGATTTCAAGACAGCTTTGACGGTGCATCTCCCGTCTTACGTACACTTGAGACAAGGACGGGCATCTAGATGCTTACCCCGCTGGGGAAACATGCTCGGCCTAGTTACATTCCGGGGTCTCTTGTGCTATGTCTTGGCGATAAACTCGGTGAGCAGAGGTGAAGGCCTCAGACTAAGAGCTCTGGCGGCCGCCGGCAAAGGAGCACCAAGCCATATGCAGCTTCAATGCATGGGCACTACACAATCACATCGGCAGCAAGGCTAATGCCGGAGTTGAGAGAGCTTTGAGTGCCCATGTCTCTTCAAGCCTGTCGCATTGATGATGCGCTTCCTCCGTCGATCACCCTTGGCTGCTTGTCGGTTGGGCAACTATCCGGGACTAGATCAAAGCTTAGCACTACCAGGGGGACCAAGCAATCAAAACATCCATGTCTGAGCTGCACCTTATCTCTCTAGTAGACAAGTCTCATCCATAACAAATGAGATGAGAGCGATTGGCAACGAAACAAACAGCAGTAAAATTCACTGAAACAATTGCTCATCCCATCTCTTACAACACTGGCCAAAGCTTACATAAGGCGTCATCCCATGGCTCGCTGACATCATACTTTGGGGCCTTCACATGAATATAACCTCAACAACAGCCTCAAACGCCCTCTAGTCGCAGAGTTTGCATCGCACACTCACCTTGAAGCCTCAGAGACCTACCGTAAACCATCCTCAAAATGGCCCTCCCTCCCAAGTTCGCCGGGCAGAAGCTCCAATTCGCTTCCCCGCCCTCGAGCTCCGCCGCCTCGGGTGTCGCCCACACGACTCACACGCTCGAGTTCTACCTCGACTACTGCTGCCCCTTCTCCGCCAAGATCTTCCGCACCCTCAGATCCGCCGTCATCCCCGCCATCGAGGCCAACCCGGCCTGGGCCAAGAGCCTCTCCTTCATCTTCCGCCAGCAGATCCAGCCGTGGCACCCGTCGTCGACCCTCATGCACGAGGCCGCCCTCGCCGTCCTGCGCATCGCCCCCGAGCGCTTCTGGGACTTTAGTGCTGTGCTCTTCGACGACCAGGCCGAGTTCTTTGACGTCGCCGTCGTCAACGAGACGCGCAATGCCACCTACCGCCGTCTCGCCAAGGTTGCTGCCAAGGCGGGTGTCGATGAGGAGCAGGTGTACCGCCTGCTCGTGATCCCTGAGAAGCCGGGTGAGGACGGAGCGCTCAATGCGGGGAACCAGGTCACAAACGACGTCAAGCTCATCACCAAGATGAACCGCTTGATTGGCGTGCACGTCACGCCCACGGCCGTATACGACGGCGTTGTGCAGGATGTTGGCTCTGGATGGACTAAGGAGCAGTGGATTGAGTGGCTGGAGAAGAATGTCGTTTGACAGCCATTCAACGAGAGAAGAGACAAGAGCCATAAGCCATGATGATCAACGAATTCCATGTAGTTTCTGACTGACCCCTAAATTGGTCAACACCTCTTCTATCGCTGCTACCATGTGCGTACTAGTGTGAATATTCTGGTAGCCCTGTGTCAATTATGCGTAGCCCCATCACGTCCCGAATCGCGACTTTCCCGACAAGGATCTTTTCTCAACCTCACCCTCATGAGCCGCTTGATGAAGCCACCAATCACATAGTCGATCGCGATGCTCCAGCTAAGGACGATAATACCAAGGCTACGGCCAAGTCAATTGACGCCTCTGTCTCGCCAAACAGCGCCCTTTCAGCCTATTTCTCTCTCTCGAACCTTTCGCCGATCCCTGCAGAAATCTCTACAGCAGTCTCAACGACGATGTTATGCCCAGCCTGCAACTCCCCCTCGAAAAGCTACCCGGCTAGAGGATGAACTCAAGCGTCAGGCCAGAGCCGCTTCAAAAGACGGCAAGGAGTATGGTACTGTCGAATACCATAGCCGGATGAGAAATAAACTGACCCGAGTTAGAGCTCCCTGAGAGGTTGATCATCTATCACGCCGGCACAGGTCGTACTACGTTTCTAGCCATGGTCAAGATCACGACTCTATTCCTTGGCGCCTTCTTCTGCTTCATCGTCACCCCGAGTTATTTCCAGGCGGGCAAGCCTGAGTGGGAGACTGCAGGCGGTAGGTCATTCTCATCATCTCATTCCTCACTCATGGTCCTCCCCATCGGCATGAGATTCAATATCACATCCATACACAAGACTAACATCGCTCAGTCGCCCTCTGCGGTATCATCCCAATCCTCTTTGTGGCATACACAACCTCCCCCTTCGTTACCCACATCCACGTCCACCTTCCCCCATATGCTCGCACATCTCGTGCCATCCTCGAGCGCTTCGTCCGCGCCATGCCGCCCTCTACCCCTCTCACCCTCACCACTATGAGCGCCATCTCCAAGCCCCGTTACAGCAGTCTGCAAGCTGGTGACCTGAGTCCGGCTCGCCGTCGCCTTGGCCTCATCAACTACGTTCGTGACACAACAGAAGAGAATGCCAAGCGCCGGTGGTACATGTTCCGTGCCGTTGGCAAATTCTACGTACAGGATAAGAGGCCACAAAGGAAGGTGAGGTATGAAAAGAAAAAGGATAAGGTCGACGGATGGATCTGGGATGCCATTAAGGAGCGCATTGACAAGAGGGGACAGCATAAGACCCCGTCTGATTAGAAAGACGGCATCCTAAATCCAGCTCTCCTTCATCTTCCCCTCACTTGTTTCCACCCTAACCTTGTCCTATGTAACATCATCTCGAAAACCCTCACCATGTTTCTGGCCACCTCAAGCTGTCACAACACCATACCAAATCATACCCATTATCCCACCCGTCAAGATAGCCACTGGGGGGCTGACCCCTAGCCACATACTACCAAAGAAGCTCGTTGCCGTCGTCACAACCCACCACGGCTCAACCGCCAGGCTTGTGCCATTGCGATATCCTTCATCAATGTACCCAATCTGCCACAGCCGATACACGGCCGTGTAAATGAGGCCAACTGCAGCCGCATTCACTCCTCGGACAGCGGCCTTTACCCATCGCCACCCTCGAATCGCACCCCACAGTCCCATAGTCCCATGAACGAGCACCAGCCCGGGGGCGAAGATGCCCACGAACCCAATCAGGGCACCCGCAACCGAGTTATAACCGCCATTGATAGCCGTCAAACTACCCAGGTAGACAGCAAAGTTAAAGTTTGGGCCTGGGAAGGCCTGAATCAACGCGAGTCCGATCAGAAAATCCCGAGGGCTAACCCAACCCTCGGCAACGACATACTCGCGGAGCAGTGGGATGACGACAGGGCCTCCACCAAAGATGATAGTCCCCGCAAGGTACATGTTGGCAAAGAGGCTGTAGAGGAGTGGCATGTCCGGGACAGTGCCGCGCAGTACCATGACGATAATGAAGCTGGTGAGAAAGAGCCCAATGATGAGCAAGCCCAGCTTCCACGACATGTTGAGAATTCGCCCCGGGGGGATGACGCGTGACTCGGGCGTAGTAGACAAGATGGGCTCTTCCTGGGACTCAGCCTGGTGCTCCCTAGCAGAGCCGTTGCTCCTCCGTGACGCAGGCTGGCCCCCTGTCTCAGCCGAACGCTGCTCTCCATCAACGCCAACGGCTTCTCTGCTCGGCATTTCAATGGCCGCCTCCTCCTCTCTCCGGCTCTGCCTATTCACCATAGCAACAACTCTCTTCGCAGGGCCGTGCAGCCAGCGATAATCATGCACCACTGTCGCAACCCCACAGAATATCATTAGCACTGGAAAGTACCACAACGCATTGTACAGCATGCCTGCCGAGGCACTCAGGAAGACAACCACGCGCGTCATACGGTCTGTGATGGCCTTTTGCGAGAGCTGCACTGCTGCAAGCACGATAATACCAACAGTGGCGGCGTTGAGACCAGACAGCAAGGCATAGACTTGACGAGGCAGCGATTCGCCGATGTTGGACACTCCGATGGAAAGAGCATACATGCCGATGGCACCGGGAAGGCTGTTTCATAGTTAGTTATTATCCAACTTTTGAGAAGCAATACCGACAGTCTAATCAAAAGAAGGAAGCATACCTCCAGATGAAGAAGCCCAGTATCGCAGACAGAAACCCATCGTGAATGAGGTTGATGCAGTAATGCATTTTTGTGCTCGCCGGCCCGGACAAAGCCTGGCACACGCTGAATAGCTCTTGATACTGCTCACAGCTATCAGCACAACCGAGGCTATTCAGAAGGATGTGTGCAACTCACCACCTGCTCATCCAGCCATCGTAGTCTCACGGCGAACTTGTCATAGAACTACCAAACAACGAGAGTTAGTCACCCATGCTCACAACGGCGACACACGTAGCCACCCACAATCTTGAAGTGCACAGGTGGTCCGCCAAACGACGTGAAGCCCATGTGCCAATTCTGGCGCACCGTGCCTCCAAGCCTCTCAACAGGCACACACCCACGATCGCGAGCCGCCATGATGTTCTCCTATCTTGAGTTCCGGTTGAGTCGAGGGTTCGCAGGGATTTTCAAGCCATTGGAACCCGTGAATCTGTAGGCTTCCAATGAATATAAAGAGACATTGGCCCAGGAGAGAAGAGAAAAGAGAATCCATGACTCAGGAGGGACTCGATTGCGTGCTCGTCGAGACTGACTGCCAAGACTTACCGAAGCTCTCTTTAGCTCCCCAGGCGCAAGCACGTGGGGGCTGACCGCTACATAGATAAGTTAGGCACTGTAGATAGGTACCTGATTGGGATGGTGCGTTAGTGGCCCCCGGATGAGTTTAATTCAACACCAGAGCACACCAGCTGCTCTAAGAGAGCCAACTTCTAGAACACACAAGTCCACATAACCACAATTCCTGACTCTGAGCTGCTTGGTCTGCCCATATGCCCTGCCAGCTGAGGAAATGTCAACTCGGCCTCTTCATTCAAAGTCATTGTAGCCTCGTTTCCAGTCACAAACAAATATCATTTTCAGACAAAGTTACTCTTACATACAATACACCAGTACACTCCGTCGTTTCATCGTAACCCATCGGGTTCGTAATTTCTCTCAAGGCCAAAAGCGCCAAACACACGCAACCATGGTATTCCTATGTTGCAGCCCCGTGATTCAAAGCCATTGCTCCAATGCCTTTTCCCCCTCCGTCCCAGGACCCCATCTCCCAAGTCCTTCTTTTCAATCAAGTAGACAGCTATTAATACATCGATCCTGCATGTTCGGCCGAAACAATTCCATTTCCGTATTCGTCCCACGGTTGCTCATTGCGGGCTGGAAAATCAAACGCCTCCGTCATAGCTCGTAACACGCCCCTCCCCAGGAGCTCGTTCATCCCGACCAATGCAGCTGTTCACACAAGTCTCATGATTCGAGACCACCCATTTTGCTCTCCATCATACACCAAGCAACTACCTATGAATCGTATCGTAAAGGAAAGTCCATCCGGTAAATAACACCCACAAAGGAAAAAAAGCCGTGCGTCAGCACTTGCAGCCACCTCGTTCAGGGTTGCACGTCGCTCTCCATCACCGAATCGCGGGAGGGCGCAACCCACCCAATTAGGTCCAGCCTTATTGGGACGCTACCTCCAAGTTTGTTGCCCGCTCAATTATTATCATGCTTCTTCTTCTTCAGTGCCTCTTGATCACTGACTCGCCCTCATAGTCCCAAGCCCGTTTGAGACCAAGGCCGCCTTCGTAAACTCTCGCCACGGACTCTTGCCACATGGCTGGCGTGACAAAGTTAGGCACCGGCGCTGCTGAGTATTGCGATGGAGATATCTGGTGTGATCCGGCTGGCATTGAAGCTTGTACTGCCTGGATATCCTGAATGGTGGGAACTTCCGTAGCACCTGAGGACGACGCGTTAAGAGGGCTGGGTTGAGGTGGGGTGGAACTGGGTTGTGTGTGAGAGGGCGTACCAAATGTCGTGTTCCATTGTCTATCGAGGCTGGTCAGCAGAATTCACCGAGGGGCAGAGCTTCTGCCCAAGAGGAAAGGGGTTAGTGGCGACCTACTCAAAGAGCCGCGACGGATTCCATCCCGGCTGATCCGTAAGGGACATGTTCTGGGGCATGCCTGGAGCCTGAGTTCCTTGCGACATCATGACGAGCGACTGTACAGCTGGGGAGTCACTCTTGCTGTCCATAGGGCCCGCGGAAATAGGAGGTGTGATGGGGTGGTTAGCATAACTGACTTGTTGGGCACCGTGGGTATCCAGGTGCTGATCCATGGATCCCGTCCGATGGATAATTGGCCGGAATGACTCGGTCCCTCGCGGCGGACTGGAGTGGCTGGATGGGTGAGGGCTTCCATAGGGAAAGGTCGGCTTCAACACGAATGGCTTCCGTACATCGGCAGAAAACGCCTCCCGCAGAGCGTTGATTTGTTTCTCCAGCTCAGGCATTGACCACGCCTCTACTACCTTCTCCAAGACTCTCATGTGTCTCGTGAAGTATTCCCGTGCATCCGTGTTAAAATCGGGATCAGGCGAGACGATTGCGACCTGAGAGATGATTAGTATACACTTCTATGTTGATCTGCGGTCACCTTACCAGGTGGATGACAATGCAGGACAGGCCGCCGTAGAGAGAGAAACTGTAGCCTCTCTGCATACACTGCAGGCCTGTGAGCCCAAAAGTGCTGAGGGTAGCATCCTGTAAGCGACAGAGAGCCTTGGCCGAACTGTAGCAAATCATCATATGGCGTTTCCATCGCCCGTCCGCGGCATTGGGATCGAGGAACGAGAGGATTGGTCGATGGAAGAGAATTAGAGCAAGGTAATAGTAGGCATGCATGTTTCCTAGAAAATGCGAGGGGATCCAAGGCGGTGACCCATCCGCTGGGAACGATACGGCAAGGTCTTGGGGCAGCTCCGTCAGCCACGTGTTGAAGCTCTGGCCCAACTGCTGAAATTCGGGGTCAATGCCCCAGTCTTTCCGCCTCCTAAGTCTCGTATAAACTTTGCTCATCGTGGCGATCGTTCGTACCACCTGAGCGAAGTAGCTGAAGTTGCGAGACACATGATACTCAGAATCTTCACAGCCGGGGATTGGCCTCGGGATAGAAAAGTCCACTGTATCAACATGGACAGCGTGGTCGTGTCGGCCTTGAGTCCACGGGATTAGCAATCACATTGACCACTGTAGATTGACAAACGCTTACCTTGGGGAGCGCCAACCATGACCTCGCACACGAACACGACCTGCCATATCCGCGTTCGGAGTTGACACTCAGCGGGGCTGCAGTCACAAGGCTGGCCGGCCTGGTGATCTTCATAATGCTCGTCCAGCCCCAAGTCCTTGCCCATCTGGACACACTGCACTACGGTCATCCAGGAGCGATAGTAATATCCTCGTTTGGGAGCAGCTTCGCGAGCCTTGAGGATCATCAACAAGGCCTGAAGAGTGCTCAATCGGGGGACATCCATGAATGAATCGGCGTGCCCTATATTATGTAAGGTTGCTGCAAATGGTTCCAATCGAGGATAACTTACTGGACGCAAGGGCAAGCCATTGTTGACCTTCAGTTGGTTCTTCAGCTAATCGACCACCAATAGCAAAAAGTGCTTCCAGAATGAGCGGTGATATGGCTTCTCGATCCGTATTCCACTGTTGATAGAATGAAGTCTTGCACAACACAGGGACGTACGGGTGAACGTGGGCAAAGTAGAGATCGAAGTAGTGCAGAGCTGTCTCATCATCTGGCATGAGTTCGGGGGGTATACGAATCTTGAGCCCTGGTGTCGGCATCATTGGTGGTAGGGGAACCTGGAAATCCTCAGAATCCTCAACAGCGGGCTCTTCTTCTCGTCTAAATGATGCCTTATTCCGGAGATATGGTGCTGTATTGACTTGTTAGAAAGCGCCCAGGGCCCAGAATCTTGTCACAAATTCGAGCGTCTCTCACCTGTGCCTGTCTCGTTAACCTTCAAAGTGCCCAGAAGGTCCGCGAGGTCATGATGCTGATACTCTCCTGGAGAATATGCCTCCGGAGAAGGCTGTTGTTGTGCATGTTGCTGCATCGGAGGGGTGGGGAACACGTTCTGGTTTGCATACGACTGTTCGATCATAGAACCAGGCGGTGGAACAGCGCCATAATGTAGGCTTCCTGGTTGCTGAGAAGCATCGTAAGGAACTGTCTGGTAGGACGCAGCACTTGGATCGGGGTAGCCCGGTTGAGTTGTGTACATGGCAGTTGCCGGTTGCTTGGGGCCGGGATTTAACACATGTTGCTGCATCGACATTTGCTGATACTGATCGGAAGGATTCATCGGAGAAGTGTCATAAGTCGTCGAGTCGTTAGCTCCGTCAAACCCATTTGGCCGCACGCAATGCAGCTTGAGCCTAATGCAGGCGGAACATGGCCAAGTATTTGTCGTTGCGGCATCGCATTTGATCTTTCGTCGCCTGCAACCTTCACAAGCTCTCATAACTGTCGGGCAGGGTTTTAGCACACAAACAGAAAAGGAAGTCATCCTGGGTGAAGGGCAATGTACCTTTCAACCGCTTGTGGCGGTTGTGCTCATCTACGAAGACATAGTCTGGGGCCAGACGTTAGAAAACTCAAAGACGACATCTGCAAAGAACGCCGGGACGGCTACGCACTCTTCTGAGTCTCGCGCTGCGTGTATTGCTGCGGCGCAAACGAAAACGAATTCATCTGTGAGTTTTGGGGAAGAATACGGCGAACGGAGGGGTCGTTGTCGGACATGGTAAACGGCGCAGTTCTGAGGTCACGACCTCGAAGAACGTCAAACGGCGGTGGTGATCGCGGCTAACATGAAATCGGCGCGCAATACGAAGGTATGAGAAAGAAGCCGCGTCGTTGGAAGGCGATCGAGTGGGCGATCGTATGCTTTCAAGGTCGCGCGCAGTGATCGAGTATGATCGCGGGGTGGAGGCTCGTGGACCCAGTCGTAGCAGTCAGCGGGCGACAAAAAGCAACGGTAAGCGGTAAAAATATCGTAGTCGGTTCGAAGATAGAGAAGTGGCTTCTGTAAACCGACAGACGGTATCGAGCAAGTGCAATGATGTAGAGTGCACTGGGTGACGATATGTACGAAAGCTCGATCAGCTAGGTGGAAGCGTATTATCGACCGACCGGGGCGTGTTGGGACAGCAAGTTGGAGTGGGAGGTCTTTAAAGTGAACCGCAGGGTTGGGTGTTTTGGTCACTAGGTACGTGTGTGGCTTTGGCTTTTGACTTTGTCCGGAGCAGGGCGACGACGGCAAGCGCATGGATGTCCTGTCGCTGGGGGTGGTGGCCCTGGAGCTTGGAGCTTGGCCTGGCCTCTGAGACTGAGGGCCTTGACCTGGTTAGTACGTACGCTGAAGACTTACCTGACTCCTCAAGCTGGGCTGGGCTGGGCTGGGATGACAAGAGATGGTGGATGGTTTCCGGGCTGGGGTTACTTGGGATCACGACAGGGCGACAAGCAGGGCTTGGACAGGGGCCGGACAGGGGAGGTTGATGCAGGTAAGGGAAAGCGGCGGCGCGGGTGTGGGATGAAGGCCCAGAACCAGCGTGGATGGCGATGGGGCGGCGAATGTTCCAAAGGCAAAGCCCCAGGCCAAGTTGTGGACACCGGTCCGAGTGAGCGGCGTGTTTGTGTCGCAGGCAAGACAAGACACGACGACGGGAATTGTGGGCAGTGGACTCTGGCGCTTCGGGTTCTGGTAGTGGATTGTGGAGGGCGCGGCGTAGTGGTTTAGTTGTCAGCTAAAAGAACAAGAGCCGGGGGAGCCCTTTTTGCGGAATTGGCGGAGTTTGGATCCAACTAGCTAAGCAGTCGATGACATTCGCAATGGCTTTGCACAGGAACGAAATGACGAATCGAAGTCGACGGGCGCACTGCGGCGACGGCGTAGATTCCGAGCGAGCATGACACAAATAACTGCCTACTGTAGGTAGGGACTGGCGCACTGGCGAGCCCGGCCGAGCAGTTCGCACCGTCAGCGCACAAAGTAAGAGTATTGCCCGCGCGGAACGGTTGCGTGTGTATTCCCGTCTGCGGCGGCACTTGATCTCGGGAGCTCCTCTCGAGCTCTGGATGAAACGGTTGCCCGAGACTTCTGACCAAGGGGCTGGCGTATAGACGTGCCAATGTACCTGGATATCGAGGTAGACAGGACCTCGAGACTTGATCAATCCCCAATTGTCAGGATTGGTCGTTACGGAACTGATCGCACTTGGTACAAGACCCATCGGGGACGGAGTTGGGAGGTTGCAGGAGGGGGAGGGGGATCATCCCGTCTGGTGGATGTGGGTGTGCGTGACAAGCATCCATGTTTTTGGAGGGCCGTTTTGGCGCGACGGTGTATCCCGATCTTTCGCACTGTCACCGCGGGTTGACGATGAGAAAGAGGATGAAATGATGATGGTGGTGGAAGATTGTCTCTTGTGGTACGCCTCTGGGATACACTGGCGAATCGTTTCCTTCCTGTTTGGGCCTCTTGCCTTGCTAGGCCCTGTCTCTCTCCGTGCTTTCCTAATTGCATCCTCTGTGACTATCCACGGATCTATCACATCGCTTCGCGCCTTCCCGTCTGTTCCAGTCATCTCTCACGATACGCGGACCTCAGGCACGCGGATGTCGCAGGGCTAGTTGCAGATGCACCTCACCACTTGGAGAAGTTGCAATTAGGGCTGAGTAGCAGTCTGATAGGAAGGTTTCTGCTAATTGGCACTGTCCCAGGGTACACTTGATTTCCCTCCCCTAGCCTTATGGTCCCAGGCCCACGCTCGCCCACGTCCTGTCCCAGTTGCATCGACGAGAGCGGCGAGTGTCGGAAACCCAAACGTCGAGTCAAGATGCGGACCGACTCCGTTGTTAACTTGCGGGTTCACCGTTTCGCCCTGGCTGTATCAGGTATCTTCTTTCGCCCCTTTGGACGACGCGGACGAGCGATTGACGGTGGAAGGACCATCCATTGTCCTACCCGGGCATGCCCCCTGATGGACATACGTCGTCTAAATACAGATTTACCTTCCTAAACTGCCCCTGCCATTATCGGCCACGTCCCACCGGATCTATCATACTTGTTAGTATCCCATCTCCAGTTGTTCTTAATCCTGAGTGGCTGGACAGGTTCTCTAGCTAGAAATTGGCAAAGTAGTGCAGAGCCATCGTCACCAGATGGGCAAGAATAATAATGACTGAGGCCCACTATGCCTCCTAATCTACAGAGATGCCGCAGTGCGGGTGGTCATCAGGCAGGGCAATGCTGCATGCAGGGCAGCCCGGGGCGCATCCGGCCTGCGCTCCGGCCACTTCCGCCTGCTGGAAGAGGGGGCCTTTGGGGGTTTGAGTTGGGATGATGGTGTCCTGGGTCCCTCATGGGTCTGTCAATACCTACGTCGGTTTCGCTTTGTGTCAGAAAGCCGTCTCCACTGGAAACTCCATGCCAGCCAAGCCCTGTACCAAATGACGAATGCCGTGTTCTGCTTGGAGACCCATCAGAACATGAATAGACGCATGATCGTCATAATTTCGGACGGATATGAACTTCCATTAATATCCATCTGTAGTGCTTAAAAGAATGGCCCATGATATAAACATACCATTATTAGAACATCTATCCTTGGCCACCAAGAAATCGTGCCTCGGCTCGTTTTCCCCTGCTTAATAATGCTAGGAGTGCCGGGTTGTAGTATGTGACGGCCTAGGGGTTATCCCAGCACATCAACCTCGAACCCAGGTACCCGCTGTGATGGCTGCCGTGCATGTCCTCAAGCTTCAATGTTAAACTAGATGCGTCCTTCAAACTGTCCACCAAAAGCATCGCCAACAGACGTCGAAAGTCCCGAGTCAGATAGCTTTCTAGATTCGCACCCGCGACGTCACCAGCGTCACCAAACCCCCCTCCCTCCCCTCATCGACATGGGAGCATGCCAAGGGTCTTGCAAGCCCCTGGTCAGTCCATCATCTGCCTCTTTGGGCGCACCCAGGGATTTCTGTTCGCCCTCTCCCCATCTTCGCGTTCATTCAAGTTGAGATGTCCCGCCTTCTTAGCCGGCAGAACCCTGCCCCAGTTACCGACACCGCGGCCAACTAGCGCCACACCAGTCATGTCTACTCCTTGCTTAATCCTCGAGCCACTCGACACTCTTGCGAGGCCCAGTGGCCCACCCGATTGTCTTCGCGTGGCCATGGCCCAAGACGATGCTAACGGTTCTCATCCAGACCTGCAGTAGCCCGATCCGTCAACCATATTCCTCGCTGCATCTCTTCGTGACCCAGACAGGCCCCAACGGCGCGTTTCCCTAGTCCAAGGGACTACCAAGTGCCCTAATCAACCTTAGGCACTATCGGATGATTGCCGCCAAGTATTCCCATTCCTGCCATGTCCTGAGAGTCGGATCGTCATGACAGGCAGTTGACGGATGAGGTACTGTCTCATTCTGTTGCCGCATGAAGATCATGATTGCAGATTCTTGATTGCCGCTGCAACTGTGCCATGCACTAACGACTGTTGTCGCAATCTTGAATTCTCTATGCAGAACTTTGATCTGAACGATCTGCCTGCTTGCCCGCGCCGCTTCTCCGAGATTTCTAGCCATCATCCTAGAGAACCCACCAGGGTAGCGCTGAGCCTCCAACGGCACACGCTTGGGATAATAAATTAAGAGTATCACTATTTATACCAATAACTATTACTAATTACACTAATAATATCATATAATCACGCAAATTCTCTTAGATTCCTAACTTCTTCTTCTCTTTCCTTCTTTTATACCTAAATTTATATATAAATAACAAAGTAAAAAAAATCCTATAAAAAAGACTTTAAATATA
>JAADYS010001380.1:0-20760 GCA_012931995.1 Fusarium albosuccineum
CTTTAACTTTGAATATAATACTTCGCCTGAATATCTGAGAGAATGAGTTCTTATTAGGGCGAAATATAGTTAAAATAGTAACTACTTAGGATTATGGGCAACAAAGGAAGTAGAGAGCGTCAGGATTTAAATAGCATATAGCCTGTTATAATAGAACTATCTACTTGAACTTTTGCCCCATGCTTCCTTTACTAGCTCTCTAACTGTTCTCAGCTTGATCTCCGGAAATACCGTGTTTAAGGTATACGGAGCCGTGAAGTCAAACCCCCCATCATCAAAGATAACTCCATAGGAGCTTAAAATGGCCCTTAGCCCCTCTTTAGGTATCGTCTTATATATCTCGCTATGACCAGGCAACTCGGTAATGTTACCAGACGCCAAAGAGCTGCGACTATCATGGGATACCTTGAATTTTAGTCCTTTCGCTTCCTCCAGATCCGTAACGAATTGGTTCCATGTGATTCGATCACCAACAATGAATGACTTCTTTTCCCACCTAGGTAGCGATAGTGCGGCAACGACAGAACGGGCGACATCAAGGCTGTAAATGAACTGGATCATCACATCACCAGATCCTGGGACCGCAGCTGTATTGTTAGCAGCATCGATGTAGAGGGCACTTGGATTCAAGGATTCAAGTGCGATTTAACATGGGGAGCGACAAAGTAGTCCAGAAAGTATCCAAAAACGAAAGCGGCGTACTCGAGCGAAGTCGACTCGAGGGCGTTTAGGGCCTGAAACTTGTTCTTGGCCACGAAGAAGGTATCACGAAATCTTTCCGCACCTTTTAGTCAGTATGGAAGTTCGTGCCAGGTGCGGTTACATACTCTGCGGGATAATCCGTTGCCCAATAGCTTGGAACGAAACGTTTCGTCGTAGCCGACTTATCAGCTGCTTTGATAAGGTTCAACTCTGGTTCGACGTCGTTCATAGTGACGATGGTTGATATAAGAGTATGCACATTGTGGGCCTCGAGGGCGGAAGTGATGTCATCAACATTGGCGTAGTTGAGAGGAATGACGGGAGCTTCAATTGCTTCCTGTGCAACCTGATTGGCCTTGAGATGCGTCAGTTTACATAATGCATTGCAACTAGATGGGGCTGTGCAGGTGAGTACCTTGCGAGCCAAGATGATGACCTTGTAGTTGCCATTTGCTAGAAGAGTCTCGACAATGGAACGGCCTAGTTGTCCTGTGCCTCTAGCTACCGCAATGACAGACATGATGAAGGATGTGATTTCTGGTGATCAAGATATTAAGCTGCAGCTAGTAAGGGAAAAGCCCTCGTGCTCTTTATATACATCTTCAAGTATTTAAAACTCCATGTTCAAAACTTTGTTTATCTAAACTCCGCAACCTGAGTTTGAGAAATTCCGCAGTGTTGAAACTAATGTTCGCAAGCATACTCGTCCTAATGGGATCATTGTCTAGATATTCGGCGAATAATTTCCCAAAGTAGTGAGGTTCGGCGGGTTATTTCCTAAATCAGTGGTCAATGCGAAACGTCCTGTTGGCAGTCAAGGGGGATCCGGGCGTTCCGCGCAGTACACTGGCTTGCTCAAACTCCGCCTATTGAATCAACTCGGCTAGTACGGAGCGGAGTTTCTACCAGCCAGGGCTTGAGTTTATGATCTCTATGGAGTGTGTCGCTGCCAACCTGCTCACGTGTTACGGCCCTCGCGTTCCTGAAGGGATTTGTGTCACGACCCGTCAGCCGGCCTCAAAAAATCATATGAACTAAAAAGAGAATACCTACGTTTTCCCTATCAATTGCACCGTAACTTCAAACACAGTCAGACAGACCCCGTTCGACTGGTATAATACAAATGTACTCAAACCCATAACGCTGACTCCTACAACTCCTTTGTACATAAGATCTCATTCATTTGTATATTCCCTAGATTGTAGTTAGTAGCGTTGGATAAAATTTATTTACCATACTAAGACTCACCTGTATTACTCGTCTATTAACGATTTACCCTGCACTCCTGCCAGCATAAAATGAATCCGGTTAGGTTTATACATTTGGATCCCTCACAGTTACAACCTGTCACTATGACTCATAATGAGCCGACTAGTGTCTACTCTGTCTCATCTTGTGTCTATAATGCGTCAGATGGGATTTACGAGAGCAAAGGTAACAACAGCTTCCCACATATATGGGCATGGAATGCTCGAGTGAAATCGCATAAGCTCCCCATTACAAAGACCTTTTCAAGGTCACGATGCGCTGTAAGTCACTCCTTGTTTTTCCGTTATAATCTGAACTATGATGAACGAATATTTTGCCGAACCGAGTTTTAGCCCCTATTAGCGTGACTCTGAGGGTCTACTGAACCGACATCGTCTGACGTTTAACCTCCATTTGTTATCTTGGATGCCCTTGGCTATGGAAAAGAAAGACTAATCCAAATCTGGTTCAGTTACTCCGAGAGCAAGCCCAAGTCTGATGTTTGAATGAGCCTCATTGTGTCATGACTTCCGAGTCCCAGGTACTGTAATGAAATTGGTGGCTAGAGGACCATGGCTGAGCCATTCGGGCTTGTTGTGTCTGCTGATGCAAATTAGCGAATCTGGCTTAGTGATCAAGGATGGCTTCTAGCTTCTCTAACCTATCTATTAAGGAAGGACATTCTTGCCCGCTTGCATCTAGGTATGGGGACGGAAGCGGCTTCTGAGGGCATGCTAAGAACCTGACCCAAAAAGAATAGTGACAGCAGGATAGAAAAGAAAAGAAAGTCATCGCCAGACTGCTGTTCTGCTCGCAGGAACATACATGTATCTCATGCTAGCACCGTATTTTGTGAATCTATTAAAACCTATGAACCCTCCTCCCTATGCATATTCAGCAAGCACACTCGAAATGCCCTGCCTGAAGAACTTCATCAACAACATCTTCTGGTTCAGCCCCTCCTGGCCTTGGTATACAACTCTTGTTTGGCACGGGAGATAATGGGTTAGGCCCAACCATGCACATAAGCTCGTCATGGACGCCATATATGCCTCTCTCCCACCAGCGTGGTAAAATGTTCAGCAGGCTCTCAAGACAGCTAGAGATCCAACGGCACAGTTCCATTGGTACCTTATCCAGCGCGAACCGCAATTCTATACTGATCGCGTGATCAACCCGAGGCGTTGCTGTGATCCAGACATCCGCAGAGTTTGTGCCTTGCCCAATCCCAGCGACGGTACACGCTACATTCCCCAGTCTCAGAGAATGTTCGAACTCCCCATGATTCTGGAACAGGATAGCCGAGTTGAACCGACTTGTCGGCCACCGCGTACAGTTCTTAACGATGGAGCGGAAACCGGTATGCTGATGTGGGAGGGACTCGTTAGACTGCTCTTGTAGTTCCCTAACAAGCGTCGCCATGGTCTTGTCTCCGTCACCCATGGATGCTCGCACGGGCACCAAGTTGATGCAGGGGCCCGGTACCTGCTCTGCGCTACCATGAGGAAGTGTGTTTGAGAAGCGGTTGGCACTCAAGAAGCTGAAAACGATGTCTTGTTTCTCAAGGACCTGCGAGAGCAGGCAGGACCACGCGGCCTTCAAAACTGTCGCCATCGTGCCATTTGAGCTTTCGAGATTCGCTACAGGTACTTGTATGGATGTATGGTACTGCTGGGCACCAGGATTGTAGCTCTGCTGTCTCACGCTGCCGCTCGGTGCCAATGGGTATGACATAGAATCTTTCAACAACTTGTGCCAGAACCCCTGTGACTCAGCCAGTCTCTCAGCATTGGCGCCGTAAGATGACCATTCGTGGAAGCTTGGCTGCCTTGAAAATACCTTCATCCCATTGTAGGTGTTCTTGAGATCATCCAAGAGGTGGCCCATGGAAATGGCATCGTAGTGAGCATGATGAATAGTCAGTGTGAAGCCCGAACATTTTGAACCGCTATCATTGCTGATCAAATCAAAACGAGGCAAAATATCGAGGATATTAGATGATGGTGAGACTCGCTGATTGCTTGTCTCACCTGGCTGCAACACATGAATCTGCTTGACCGGCGTGTTCCGCAACGTCAATTGCAAGAGGGACCGTTCATTCTGAATGAAGACGGTTCTTAGGATAGGGTGGTGATGAATAGCTTGCTCACAAGCTTCTTGAAGCCTAACAAGGTCTAAGCTCTGCTGTTCTTGCCTAGCAAGAAGTTCAACAGTGACAGTGGCAACATTACTTCCCCGGTCCGGAAGATATTCCTCGCATAGCATGAGAGCCTGAAGATCTGTAGCTGGAGCGATGCCCTCGATATTGGATGTTTCTAGCCACCCTCTAGTCTTGGCCAGAGCACTCAGACGTGGGATATCATGAGGTTGTAGAATATCGATGGGCTTGGGCGTAGAGCCGTTGGGGCCAGAAGGCAACGGACAAGTCTTGAGTGCCATCCGCGCGATGGTGGGGGACCTGAAGACATCTGCCACACTCAAAAGATATCCTGACTTTCTGAGGGCTCCCGCAAGGCGCATAGCGCGTATGGAGTTTCCACCCAGGGCAAAGAAGTCGTCACTGGGTTGAATTGACTTTACTGGAACGTTGAGTAGATCAGCCCAAGTTCTCTGCAGAAACGACTCAAGCCCAGTCAAGACAGCAGTAGAGCTCGATTGTTCATGGTCGTCTTCAGCCTTCTGCCGTCCGATGACACGATAAGACATCAGTTCAGCCCCAGACAACCTGTTGGCCATGGTGCGCAGAGCTTTGCGGTCCGTCTTCATTGACCCAGTGGTGGGAAGCTTATGTAGAGGAATGAAGAACTCCGGCACCATATACGATGGTACTGCATGCCGCAACGCTTCTCTAGCTGTCTCGGCCGTCTGAGGTAAAGGTGGCAGGACATTACTTCCCGGTGGCAAGGCGTCCTCACTGGACACTTGACAGAATGCAGCCAGAGACACCTCTTGGCTTGTTCCTCTCTGAATGACCTCAACCGCCCACTTCGAAACTCCTAGCGTCTGTTGACTCAGGTGGTGTTCGATCTCGCCCATCTCAATCCTTTGACCGCGGATTTTGACTTGGTAGTCCTTTCGGCCTTCAAAGATAAACGAGGCTTTTGATCTTTGTGTGACAAGATCTCCCGACTTATAGAAGCGATGCTCACCAAGATTCAGGGACGCAAATTCTGCATGTTGCGTCCATGCAGGTGCATCAATGAATGCAGAAGCAGTTGCCTCAGGATTGTTGACGTAGCCTCGACCGACAATCGGTCCTTCGATGACGAGCTCACCTGTGGTTCCAATCGGAACCAACTCATCAGAGTTATCAGGGTCGACAACCCAGTACCGGCAGCCGAAAGGCTGTCCAATATCCTGACTGAAGGTACCATCTTGGCCAATCACAACATCTCCACAGCTCGACATGCCCGTCTCACCTGGGCCGTAGGCGTTCATGATACGAGCATGAGAGGCCCAGGTCTCCAGGTTCTCCTGTTTCATCGGCTCCCCCGCCAGAACGACCGTTTGTAAACTTGGAGCATCATGGGGATTGAACAGGGAGGCATAAGTTGGTGTGCATTCCACAAAGTTGGCTTCCGTCCGTCGTATCGCACCACCAACATCGTTGGTCGCTTCGTCCTGTGAAGGCATACAGATACAGGCTCCTGTGAAAAAGGCAAACATGACATCCAAGAGACCAAAATCGAAGACAAAGTTGGTCAGCTGCAGAATGCGGCTTTGCGATGTCAGTCCGAGGAGTGGTGTCATGTGCATTGAACTTGTGACGATGCTCCGATGGTCGAGGATGAGGCCCTTTGGCCGCCCCGTGCTTCCAGAGGTGTAAACGACGTAGCCGGCGTGTTGTGGTTCAATAGTGTAGGAAGTCAACTCAAGACGAATCTCATCATCAGGCTTGTCATCTTGTTCAAGAACCGTCAGATCTACCAGATCAACGGTGCCTCTCGGAAGGCAACTCGTCATCTTGTCCACCCTTTCCGAGGCGTTCACAAGTACCAACTTGGCTTCAGTTTCTTCAAGAATGGCTGAGAGCCGTTCCGACGGGTGTGAGAAATCCAACGGTAACAAGGCAGCGCCGGCTTTCCATATGGCTAACATGATGACGATGGCGCTTGTTGCCTTGATACAGCAAAACGGGACAATCATGTCAGCTCGGACACCATGTTTGACCCGAAGTCTGTACGCCAGGCGATCGGAAAGACGACCTAGCTCGCTGTAACTCAGATCAGCATCCCAGGAGCAGACAGCGGGGGCAGATCCTTGTAGATGAGCGTGAGCCCGGAAGGCACTGGGAATGCTTTGGTCCACTGCGGCGGTAGGGGGATCCGCGTTCCATTGCTTCAATAGATCGAGATCGGGCGTTGGACAAGACTTGAGGATATTGACAAGGGGTTGATCTGTACTTTGAATCATGTATTCAATCACCCTCGCAAATGTCTCTGCAATGTCTCCGATCAGCGAGTCAGATACGTGCCCACGCTGGTGTGACAGTCGAATCAGCAGTCCATTCTCGGAGTATTGAACTGCAACAACGATAGAGAACTCGGAAGGACCGTCAACATCTGTGATTTTAATTGCAAGACCCTCGGCGCCGTCGCCTAGGTCTGTTGACCAGGCTCGCTGGATGGTCATGACCGTGTCGAAGAGCGGTGAGTCTCTCAGACCCAACTCATCGTGCAGTTCAGCTAGGTAACAGCCCGAGTATCTCATAGCGGTAGATGCAGCGTTCCTGGCCGTTTCAAGAATATCCATTGTTGTCAGTGCCGCAGGATTTTCGAGATGGAACTTGCAAGGCAACATGGAGATCAAAGGTCCTATAATTTCTGCTCTGCCGCCACTGCTTGGTAGTACCTCCTGATCGGACCGCACGGATCCAAAGCAAACCGTCGACTTGTCGGTATACTTCCGCAAAACCAAGGCCCACGCGGCTTGCATAAACATGGCATTCGTGACACCTTGGTCCTGGCAGAATCGATGCAGCCGTTGAGCATTGTTGAAGGGGACAAAAGGACCTTGAGCCACGTAGCCGACAGTTGCAGTTGGCTCTTGCGGGAACACGCATGGCCGAGTGCCTTGGAGATAGTCTCTCCAGTGCATATGGGACTCTTCTTGCTGCGATTGGAGCCAGATGACATAGTCTGAAAAAGGTCTACCCGGGGCAACCGTGGCCCTACCATCACTCCCCATCCGTGTGTACACCTCTCCGATCGTCTTCCACAAACCTTGAAAGGTCTTGGCATCTGCCAGGGTATGACTGACATCCAAGATAGCATGCACAATTGAAGCTGATTCACGGTAGAGTGTCAAGTGATGGGGTGGTTTCTTGGGGTCTAACGGTATCTTCTGTTGCGATGCCGCCACCTGGGAGACCGTCGATCCGTCCGTTGGCATCTCCTTGAATGAAATAGACGGCTCCGACCTCTTGAGGACAATTTGTTGAAAGGCACCTTGGTCGGAAAGACCAGTGGTGAAGATGGTGCGTAGGATATCATGGGCCCGGCAGGCAGCTTTCCAGGCTTGGGCTACCCTGTCGATATCAACCGCTCCCTCGCCCAAGCTGAGTCTTGCCACGAAGCGGTTGTGGTAGTCGTGTCCGTTGAGCTGGGCAAACAGGATGCCCTCCTGTGTCGCAGTGCAAGGGTAGATCGACTGAACATTATCCTGGGCTACACCAAGCTCTGCCAAGTGAGCGTGAAGATACGCGACGCTTGTCGGACCGCCAGAGCCCAAGTTCAACAATGGCAAGTCACTGGCTGTCAATCGACACCCCATTCTAGGAAGAGTAGATATCATTTCGGTGAAGCAATTGCCAAGCTCCTCCTGGATCCAATGCACAATCCGGTCTTGATGAGCCATGTGGCTGTTGTAGTCAAGAGTCAACGTAAGTCTCTCGTCCTGTCCGATCGAGGCAAAGATGCTCAAAAGACTAGCAGCTTCACAGTCGCCCGCCATGTTTTCGAGATGCACAGGGGGGCCATCGGTCTGGAGCTTCAGAAGAGCGTCGTCGCGAGTGACTTGTTGCATGCGGCCAGCGAAGTTGAAAGCTAACTCAATATCACTCCTCTTGAATGACGAGGGGGTCTGCTCGCCCAGCACCTGCAACGCGAACTGCTCTATTGACTGTTTTGATGCCTCCTGGTATTCATCCTTGATAGCCATAATAGTATACTCGACGCTGTCATAAGTCTCTAATGCGTGTAAAGGAAGTGGAAATACGGTAGTGAACCAGCCTATCGTGCGTGAAGTGTCAACCGATTGCTTGGTGGCATCTGTTTCTCTGCCGTGACCTTCACAGTACAAGGCCGGGATCCCTCTGTCGGGAAACGAGCGTCGGAAGGACAAGATAAGAGCTGTGAGAAGGAGGACCACGGGTGTTGTGTTGAATGGTCGGTTGCAAGACTCTCCCATGATTTGCGCAGTCTGTTCCAGGTCTAGGGTGTGTTGTATCCGGAGCATGTCTCTAACCTTTGGTGTCACACCGTCCATCCCCCAAAAATGATGGCTCGCTTTGGGCCACGACGGCAGGGAAGACTTCGGTGTGCTTATCAGCATATTGTTCTGGCTTTGCACCCAAAGGGGGAAGGGAAAGCTTCGAGGCAGGACGACAGCGTCATCCTGAAGGACTGCTTCGAGATCCTCCCACAAGATTCTCCAAGACACTATATCAATGACAAGATGATGGGCGACTAGGAATAGCGATGTCTCTCCTTGGGCACTGATGATGACATCGGCGGCAAAGACCGGTCCTTGGACAATGTTGAGGCTCGCCTGAGAACTTGACACGATGTCCCAGAGGCTTTTTTGGGAGGCAATGTTATGGTGTACCCGGAACGCCCAAGTAGTTTCGTCACCGCTCTGGTCTTTCAGTGGAACAATCCTTTGGCTAAGGGTGGTATTGCCCCCAGCGTCTTGTGCATGAGAGAAGCGACACCTCAGCATTTCATGGTGCGCCACGATTTTGTCGAGAGCCTTTTGGATGTGGGTAGGCGTCACTGTTGTCTCCATACTCGATTTGATGTCCAACAGAAATGCCTGGTTGAATTGGTTGTATGACGCTGGACCAATTGTCAATGGGGAGCTCGGCTGCCTTTGACGTATCAAGGCGTCGATCTAGGACCACGGGATGCGTGATGCAGTTGTTGTCGTGTTCTTGGAGATGCGTATCGGGTGATGTGAGAGTCAATCGAGCCTGTGAACGACGGACGATATCCTCCTTGCGAGCTGTCGGGAGATTCGGATCGATAGGCACGCACGTCCCTCCGGCTCTCATGACGGCCAACAGAGCGACTACCAGAGACAAAGATCTTCCAAGTATAATGCACACCGGCTCTTCAGCAGCCAGTGCCTTGTGACGGATAAGAATTTCATGTGCAAGATTGTTAACCATGGTGATTAGCTCAGCATATGTCGCCTCGCCGTCCCATGACTTGACGGCTAGATCATTGGGCTGATCAGCTGCCCTGGCCGCAATACGAGTGTGAATACATGTTTTGATGGGTGCACTTGGGAAGCGTCGACTGCTCCAGTCCATGAGCTCTAGCTTATCGCCAAAGTTGAGACTGTCTAGCCGCTTCAACGGCGTAGACGGGGCAGAGGTAACCAGCTGCCTCAGACGATGCTCCAGCTGTCGCAGAATCCTGTGAACCTGCTCTTTGGCGAGGACGATGGGATCAAAGAGCGTCTTGACCGATATCTGCTTCTCGCCAGGCGTACAAATGAGAAGGAGACCGTGGGGCTTGGGAGGCTCCTCGGTGTAAGCTTCATCAAGGCTCAAGCCCGATGTACCGAGTGCTGTCGTGTGCGAGCGGTGCACGATACTGAGTGCACTCTGAAAGCTTGATACCTTGTGAGTGTCATCATTGATGTTGCGAATCCTTGAGAGGCCGTAGTGCAAGAAGTGGCTTGTCGACAGCTCGCGCCTTGACGCAACTCTTCCTTTGACGAGTTGTTGTATCGTCATGTTGCGTCGCAGGTCAACTTGCACGGGAACACTCGTGATAGTTGGTCCGAAGGTGGTCTCTGCGCCGCCCGGCATTCCAGGTCCACGTCCAGACAATAGGTAACCGAAAGCAACGCTGTCGTTGTTTGTGTAGTCCGAGACGGTCATGGCCCACGCTGCCTCTATGTAGGCTGGCATCAGAGCCATTGATGGCAGTGCCTTTGCAGGTTTGTTGTCATGGGAAAGGTTTATGTCTCTAGTCATGATCTCGTTGGCCAAAACCTGATGGCCAGTAGGAATAGTGGGAAAGGTAGATGCACCACCACTGAAACGCTTCTCCCAAAAGGTAGAGGCTTCTTTGGGATTGATGCTGGTGCAATGTTGAACAAAGTCCTTGAAAGGTGCACGTTCCGGTAGAGAAATGCCTTGATAGACGCTCCACACATCAGCCATAAGAAACTCAAGGACGTGAAAGTCAAACATGGCGTGGTGCATCGTCGTGATGAGTCTTGTGTCATCTCCGCTGCAGACAAGAGCAAATCTGACCAGGGGCATGCCCAGATGCATCGCAGCAGAGCTGTTCCGCTCCAGAAACAGTTGGAGATCTATCTCTGGCGTTCGAAGGACCGGTTGCCATTTTCTCACCACCGCCTGTAGTAAGCCGGGGCCATCGCAGTCGACGATTCTCGTTCTCAAGACATCGTTGGTGGCTACGACCTGGTCGAGAGCACCGCAAAGTCGGTCTAAATCAACAGAAGCGGCAATCTTACGAACGATGGTATGGACATATAGAGCAGAGTCTACCATCATGCCCGACTGTAGAGGGGTGCATGGATAGACGTCCTGGATGTCTTGAGGGGAAAGCCGGCACTGCTCGCAAATCTGAGCCAAGATGGCAGAGTTGCTGATCATGTCCAGTTCTGCCATGGTAATTTCGGTAATCAGTTAAGAGAATAGAGTAATTGATGTTGGTTCTCAAAGTAATCCTCTTCTATAACCATCCGGTGTGGATAGACAAGTCTAGACTTTTGGCTACTTATGAGGAACACAGGGAGCCCAATAACCAACGACAGGAGCCGACAAAAACGCACACCAGGCAGAGTATGGTGTACTTGCTTGTCAAGTATACTGGGTTCTTTTTGCTTGGAGTAAAGAGGTGTCCAACCGTCTCTCCTACTTCTTTAATCTCAAGGGTCCCAGCATCTCTCTCGACTCTGCCTGCTCCAGCAGCGGATACGCAGTTCACATGGCCTGCCAGAGTCTCCGCACGTCAGAATGCCATACGGCCTTTGTCGGAGGATCTTCACTCATGGTCAACCACCATACCATGTCACAGCTCGACACACTAGGGGCATTATCCCCAGACGGCAAATGCTTTTCCTACGACATTCGAGCCAACGGATTCGGAAGAGGGGAGGGCGCCTCTTGTTTGGTCTTGAAACGATTGAACGAGGCGATTGAGGCGGGCGACTCAATTCACGCTGTAATTCGTAACTCGGCAGTCAATCACTCTGGCCGAACAAGAGGAATTACGATGCCTTCACAGGTTGCCCAGGAAGAGCTACTCTGGCTCGTGCATCAACAAGCAGGTCTCAACCCCACCGAAACAGATGTCGTCGAGGGCCACGGCACGGGTACTCCTGTTGGAGACCCCATTGACGCTGCGGCCGCGGCCAATGTTATTGGAAGAGGTCGGGAGGACAAGGTCTATATCGGCTCTGTGAAATCCAACTTTGGGCATCTTCACAGCGCTAGTGGCCTGCTCTCTGTCATCAAGGCAGCTTTGATGGTTCGGCTAGCCACAATCTTGCCCAATGCCGATTTTCAAACCATGAACCCCAAGATTGACGCCTCCAGGCTCAAGGTGGCCCGTCATCCTGTGCCGTGGCTGTCTCCTGACTCAAAGCCTAGACGTGTAGCAGTCACCAACTTTGGCTTCGGCGGAAGCAATGCTACTGTATTGATCGAAGAGTACAAGACTAATAAGACGTCGCCAGCGACTTCGCAGCCTGGCCAAATGCTGTATCCCCTCTCTGCGCAATCCGACTCTTCCCTGTCCAACTATCAAGCTCAACTTGCATCCCATCTCAACAATCTATCTCCTGCTTCAACAGGGAGCTCCTATATGAGTGACTTGAGGTACACCCTTGGGATGAGACGAACGCATTTTCCCCGAAGAATGGCTGTTGTTGCTGGATGTCTTGACGAACTAGTCGAGCAGCTTGCTTCTCCTTCGCTGTCTAGCACGGGAAGCAGAGTAGCTGCCGGTCAGGAGCCTACACTTTGCTTTGTATTCACAGGCCAAGGGGCTCAGAGCGCTCAAATGGCAGCGGGTTTAACTCGACAATACGCTTCGTTTGCCAAGTCTATGGTCGACACAGAGAAACATCTTCGAGAATTTGGCGCAACGTGGTCACTAGCAGAGGAGCTTGCCAAGTCGGAGGGGTCGCGAATCAACGAGGCAGAGATCAGCCAGCCAGCTTGTACTGCAGTTCAACTAGCTCTGGTCGAGCTGCTTCGCAGTTGGGGAGTCTCTCCAGCGCTCGTGGTTGGTCATAGCTCTGGAGAGATTGCCGCGGCTTACGCTGCTGGACTCCTCTCGTTCAAGACAGCCTTGGCCCTCGCCTTCTTTCGAGGGCGGTCTACTGCTGAGCTGCTGGCCCATCAGGACAAGAGCAAAGGTGAACGAGGCGGAATGTTGGCTGTGGGCACAGATGTGAACACAGCCAACGAGCTGCTTCATCACACAGCCAACGTTGGTCGTGCTGTCATCGCTGCCATAAACAGTCCAAACAGCGTCACTCTCTCAGGAGACGTGGCTGTCATTGATGCCATTGAGCGCATCGCCAACGCTCAAGGCATCTTCAACCGCAGACTGCGAGTCGATCTTGCCTATCATTCTCACCATATGGAGATAGTTGCCGACTCTTATCTCGCTGCCATTGAGACATACTGCCAGAAAGAGCACGTTGTCAAATCCATTGGTGGCGATGAGAATCAAGGACTACCCTTTTTCTCCTCTGTTACTGGCAAAGTCGAAGGCGTCGAGGCCATATCCTGCGCGCATTATTGGGTCAAGAACCTCGTCAGTCCCGTCAGGTTCTCCGAAGCCATCACACTCGTGGCGAGTGAATCCAAAGCCAATGTCCTCGTTGAAGTCGGCCCACACGCGGCGCTCAAAGGCCCTGTCGGCCAGATCTTGAAATCATTGGATCAAGAGCAAAGGACGAGCATCAAGTATTTTCCGTCGCTCGTCCGTGGCACCGATGATGCAAAGGCAGTGCTACAGCTCGCTGGACGTTTGTTTACCATAGGGCAGGGACTCGACTTTTCCACCGTCAACGGAACTAGACCTAAGCATAATCGTGTCTTGATTGATCTCCCCTCGTATGAGTGGGATAAGAAGGCGAGATTTATGCACAGGTCTCCCGTCTCAGTCGGCAAGTTTCACTCTGGGCACACATTCACCCCTCTTCTGGGCTGGAAGATGGCATCTCAAGGTAAGAGAGCATGTGTTCCGTCAAGTGTTCACGCTCGACCAGCTGCCATGGCTCCGAGATCACAAGGTAGTTGGCGATGTTCTGTTTCCCTTCACGGGCTTCATGAGCCTGGCTGTGGATGCTTTCCGGTGCATCAACAGTCAGGTTACGTCTATCGTTGCCCGCGAAATGCACATTGTGCGAGGGTTACACGTCAAGGAGGAAGAGCGTATTGATATCTGCACCAAACTCAGACCTGTCGAGATGGGAACGGGTCACCTCTCTTCTTCTATTTGGGCCTTTGAGGTGATGACTTGGAGTGAGGAAACAGGTTGGGTTACGCATGTCCACGGCAGAATCGAAGCTGGCACCGAAGGGCAACATTTGGGGGCATCTAAAAACCCTATGTGGCAGGACGCTGAGAGGATTCTCCAGGGAGTCAAAGCCCCCGAGCTGACTGAGGCTACCGCCCTGCAAGGCTATGAGACTCTTGACAGGTCCGGTGTCTGCTATGGACCGAGCTTCAAGAACATCGTCGAGATGTGGAGAGCCCCTGGCATGACGGTTCATCGGACACGTCTTGGACAGATCGACGCAACAGAAGGCCTCTCTGTCCCTGAACGAGGATCCTCTATGACGGTTAACCCCCCTATGCTCGACTCAGTGCTGAGCTCGGCCCTTCTTGCTGTTGGGGACGGCCTCCCGGAACCACGACCAGCTTTTGTGCCAACCTACGTTCGCAAACTACAACTTTCTAACACGATTCCCTCTGAACCGGGTCAGCTCTTTACCACCGTCACTCATCGCAAGACTCTTGAAGAGAAGTCTGGCCGATCAGACGTGAGCATTGTTGTATGGGCCGACGGTCCGCGAGGGTCCAACGATTCTCTAGCCTGTATTGAGATGGATCTTACCTACCAACGCATCAACGATGCCGGAGCAGAGAGTGAGCAAGGCCATGCCCAACGCGGCCTTCCTTGCGGCTGTTATGAGGCCTTGATACCGCATGTCGACCTTTCCAACAACAAGACACTTGCAGGATCACTCATGGACCACTCTTGGACCCAGAAAGAGTTGCTCCCTCGACACGGACACAATGCTGTTGCGCGACATTTTCTCAAGCTTGCGATTCAAGCCGCCGCGGACCTTGACCTATCGTTACCTAAGCACCTAGAGGACTTTTTGGGTTGGGCACGGGTTCAAGTTCGAGGCACTGAGGATGAGCCAAGTGCAAGCCCAGGACTGCTGCGGGCCGTTGCCAATGATGATGCCTTTGGTGAATTGATCTGCGCAGTTGGCGAGGTAATTCCTCAAATTCTACGTGGTGAGGTTGAACCTTTGGAGATCATGATGAAAGATGGGCTTCTCATGAAGCACTACGAAGACATCCGGACCATGGCCAGAGGAAACCAGGTTCTAGCAAGATATATTGCCACTCTGGGCGAGCTGAACCCAGATCTCAGGATCATCGAAGTCGGCGCGGGCACAGGAGCTGCCACCATCAAAGTCCTACAGGCATTGTCCCAGAAGGAGCAGGGCGAGGAAGGGTTGGAAAACTTCTCCGCCTATACATACACCGACATCTCACCCGGTTTCTTTGACGAGGCACGCAAGAGGCTGGCGAGATGGCCTCAGGTGACTTATACCAAACTGGACATCACCAAAGACCCAGCGGAGCAAGGCATTGACTTGGGTACGTACGATGTCGTAATCGCTTCTAATGTTCTGCACGCAACGCAGGACATTGAAGAGACTGTTCGCAACATCGGCAGCCTCCTCAAGCCAGGCACGGGAAAGCTCGCCATTGTTGAAGCAATGCCGGAGGGTTGCGACGCCGCGTTCCTTCCATACACTATTTTACCGGGCTGGTGGTTGTCCAAGGATAGCTGGAGACAGCCTCAAGATGGTCCGCTCATGTCACAAGAAACTTGGGATCAACTGCTTGTTGAGCTGGGCTTCAACGGGATCGAAGGTGCTGTCAAGGACTGGCCAAGGGCAGAACAGTGTGTCGTCAAGACGATGTGGTCTATCAAGCTGTCTGAAGACATGGAAGAGGAAGAGGAACTCGACGCAGCAGTGGGGGTTACAATATGTGTCAGCACAACAGGCGGCTACGAGCAATTTTCCGACGAAGTTCTTATCAGCTTGGAGCATCTTAGACCCAAGGTCATTCGGTCCGTACCAGAGCCACAGCTCATTCAAGACAAGTTCTGCATCTTTCTTGACTGCGGCGACACGAGCTTTCTCGCAGACTTAAAGACCGAGGAGGATTTTACAAAACTCAAGGAGATGGTCCTTGATACAAGAGGTCTACTATGGGTATCTCCAGATGATGATAACCCCGAGTTTGCCCGCATTGGAGGGCTGGTCCGCACGCTTCGGCTAGAGGATTCGACAAAGAAGCTCCTACGACTGGACAGGATACCAAGAAGGGACCCGAAGATGGCAGCCGCTTTGATCACAAAGCTCGTAGCGTGCTTGGTCAAAGATTCGTCGTCGTCGCCCACCGACTTCCTCGACCAGGACTTTACATGGGCAGATGGACTAGTTCACGTGCCTCGCCTCCGCAGACTAAAAGAGACCACGAGGACTTTTGCGATCGAAAAAGGGCTTCCCGTTCGACAAGAGCAGAATCTTTGGAAGAACTCACGTCCCAACAATGCTCTGTTCATGACCATGGACACGCCGGGCGTCATGGACTCAGTATACTTCCAGCGCCATGATCTGATCCCGGCGAACAAGCCCTTGGGCGAGGACGAAATCATCGTCAAGGTGGACGCTTGCGGCATCAACTTTCGAGACGTGCTGGCTCTCCTCAACACTATCCCTTGGAGCCTTCCGGGTCGAGAGGGAGCGGGCACTGTAGTCGCCGTCGGCTCCAACGTGAGCAATGTCCAGCCAGGTGAAAGTGTCTTGTATATGATCGCCCAAGGAGGCCTCGCAACACACGTTCGAATTCCTGCAGTCCACGCCTGCAAGCTTCCATCGCATCTGTCCCCCGCTGAGGCTGCCTCGATGGCCGTCGCTTATGTCACTGCTCTCGTGTGTCTGGATGAGGTTGCCAGAGTCCGGCCAGGTGAATCTGTACTCATCCACGCAGCCTCAGGCGCTGTAGGTCAAGCATGTATCCGCATTGCTCAACACATGGGAGCTACCGTCTTTGCCACAGCTGGGTCAGAGGAGAAAAGGAACTTTGTGAGCAAGACATTTGGTGTGCCTCTCAACCACATCTACTCAAGCCGAGAGCGGGGATTTGCTGCTGGCATCCTCAACGTTACAGGGGGCCGTGGTGTCGACGTTGTCATCAACTCACTCAGCGGCGACCTACTCCAGGACACCTGGTCCCTGATTACCGATTTTGGCCGCTTTGTTGAGATTGGTAAGAAGTATATTCTCGCCAATTCCCACCTCAGCATGAGACAGTTTGAACGCAATGTCTCCTTCTTCGCCGTGGACCTCGTTCCTTACCTCTCGCAGAAGCCTGATCGAATCCAGGCTTGTCTGGCAAAGATGGTGGATCTGCTAGAGTCAAAGGTTATTCAGCCCATTCAACCTATCCACAAAGTCCCCGTCTCCGACGTTGTCTCGGGTTTCCGTCTCCTTCAGAGCGGTCAAAATATCGGCAAGATTGTCGCAATCATGGGCGAGAACGATAAAGTCACTGTGAACATGGCGTCCCCCCTCCGCAGGGAAAGCGGTGCCCCGCTGCTTCGTAGCGATGTGACCTATCTCATAAGTGGCGGAACTGGTGGCATTGGAAGGTCCCTCGTTCCTTGGATGCTCGAAAATGGCGCAGCCAACATCGTACTTCTCGGCCGATCAGCCGTCACTAACCCAGAAATTGCAAAGTTTGCTCGCCAGCATGATTCTGAGTCCAAGGGGGTTCACGTTCGCGCCGTGGCGTGCGATGTCAGTTCTCGAGACAGCCTCGTTGCGGCGCTCGAGTCAATCAAAGACCTTCCTCCCGTCAAGGGAGTGATTCACGGCTCCATGTATCTTCGCGACTCAATCTTCTTCAACGCCTCCTTCGACGACTGGAAAGATATCAATGGCCCCAAGATTGAAGCAGCCTGGAATCTTCACCACCTCCTCCCCGATCTTGACTTCTTCGTCGCCCTTGCATCTGGGGCCAACGTCGTCGGCAACATCGGCCAGTCCATCTACTGCCAGACCTCATCCTTCCTCGATGCTTTTGCCCAGTGGAGGAGCCGCAATGGTATGCCGACCGTTTCTATCAGCCTGCCTGTCGTAGATGATGTTGGCTATGTCATTCAGCAAGGGATGCGTGAACAACTGGTCGAGAAACTTGGCTTCTACGTATCCATCTCCCAAGTTCACATGCTTATCAAGGGAGCCATCCTCGGAGCATCGTCTGGCCTGAACCGCCACTCGCGAAGTATTGCCTTTGTTCTTCAGGAGCCTCAAGAAGGAAACAGCCACGGGCTAGAAGAGCGATCTCGTTACTTGTCAGTTCTCCGCCAGAAGAAATCGAGGAAGAATATGCGATTGGGAAATCAAGGAGGCGCCAACGAACAAACTTCTACTGGAGAAAACAACCTGCTGGATGTTCTGGCTGGGAAGGTTTCATCTATTACCATGATGAACCGTGAAGATGTGACGCCGACTCGTAGTCTCATCGAGTACGGTTTGGACTCACTCGTCTCTGTCGAGCTGCGAAACTGGACCAAGAGGGAATGTGGATCCGACTTGGCTCTTACGCAGATTGTTGGGGCTGTTAACTTGCAGAACTTGGCCGATCTCATACTTGCTCGGCGAAAAGACTGATGGATAAAACCAGCATGACTGCATAGGAGATGGATGGTGTACATACCGACCATCCTTCCCCTATGGTATCTAGCCACGCGTCCAAGTAGTTTAGAAGTAAATTAGAGCAGTATCTTGCAATCTGTAATGTCCCTAGGGCCGGAAGCAGTATCTATCACTTATGGAGCTCTCGCGTGTGATCTACAAATACTTGTATAGATAAAATACGAATTGTACAGTAACACCTCATTAAGTAGCCATTCGTCATATGCTATTTCAAAATAAAAAGACCAACCTCATTATCCGCCTTGCACCATGTACCTAGTTGCTGACGACAAGAGTCTACATGCCGGAACATAAAGTTCCTGTCGGACTCGCCGATGGCGTACGGCTATACCCGCCACCGGATCCGGCAGGTCCTCAGAGAATCCCGATATCCCCTGTCAGACTCAAAATCGGGGGTGTATGGTCAAGGTGTTCATCCTGGTTAAGTGCATACGGATGTGAGGTGTCTGGGTTTGCATCTCCACTATGATGTGCCATCGCATCCGACGTTTACGAAATGAGACACTTCACAAGATATCATGTAAGCTGACATATCACATCTGTCATATGGGTCCTTCGTACTGAGACGAATGGCCATAATTTATTTAGGTTTACATTATGGCATGAGACGTAAATTGGCAAATGGTGAAATGAAGCGCTCCTTCAGACACTGTGTCTAGATCAAAACCAGGAAGTTCCACTCCGTCTCTTTCAGGCCCCTGCATGCCACGTCATACGACAAGATGCTTGGCCTCTCGTCAAGTTGGCAACTCTGTCGGTTACGAACGTAAGCTTGCATGTGAGGGGATCTTTGACCAACTGTCAAGACATTTGGGGGGGAGTGGCAAGAAGGGAACCGTCCAGAGGTTGACATAAGAACCGGTGCACCCCAAGATAGGCAGGTGTCCACCATTTGTTCCAATCCGCATTCTATTTATCGTCTTTACTCTTAGGTTTTCAATACCAAAAGTACACCACAATCCGTCATCATGTTTCAAGCTGGACAGGTCCAAACTCTGCTACGAACCAAGGAGATCACCCAACCTGTGTGGAAGACTCTGGACAAGTGGCTCCCACCTTTCTCTGAAGACAAGAATTGGTGGTGGAAGACACTCGGCGGGCATCTTGTCGCTCTGCTCAACAGTGCCGACTATGACCTGAACGAGCAGTACGAAGCCCTGCTGTTCCTATACCGATGGGTCATTCCCGAGATGGGTCCGAGACCACGGTCCAGTATTGCAGCATGGAAAAGCTTCCTGACAGATGACTACTCTCCTATTGAGTATAGCTGGAAATGGAACTTTGGAGACAAGAGACCAGAAATTCGCTATGGCATCGAGGCTATGGGCCCCTCGGCAGGAACCCAACAAGATCCGTTCAATCAGGCTGCCACACAGAATCTCTTGTATAATCTCGCAAAGGTCATTCCTGAACTCGATCTGACTTGGTTCGATCACTTTTGGCGAGAGTTGCTAGGCCCTGGAACACCGGCCGCGTCATTCTCTGGAAACGCAGCAGGCAGTTCGACCATGTTTGTTGCTTTTGAGATGGTTCGCGATCGTATATCCGTGAAGGCCTATTTTATACCGGTCGAGACACCCGAACTCAGTGCAGCGGACCAGATACTGCAAGCCATCCGATGTGCGGGATGTCAGAGTCTGGAGGCATTAGACAAGGTGCAATCGTATCTGTCAAATGACGACGCTGGATCCGATCTTCGCCCGTTTATGCTGGCAATAGATTGTGTTAGCCCAGACGCTTCACGGCTTAAGATATACGCCCGGTCAACTCAAACATCATTTCACTTTGTTCGCAACGTCATGACCCTTGGTGGGCTCCGGACCGACATAGAC
Organism: Fusarium albosuccineum; assembly: GCA_012931995.1. Lineage (NCBI taxonomy): Eukaryota > Fungi > Ascomycota > Sordariomycetes > Hypocreales > Nectriaceae > Fusarium > Fusarium albosuccineum. The sequence goes on from JAADYS010001380.1 coordinate 20,031, forward strand.
GACGCTCTGGACAAATTCTCTGCTTTGTGGGATCGTACCCTTGACCTCGGCCCCAACAATTCGCCTGAATCAAAGCTGCAATCTGTGGACCATCTTACTTCTGGGACTTGTTTCAACTTCGATGTCGGGTCGAGATCCCCTCTACCTGATGTTAAGGCATATATCCCTGTCCGACACTATGCTAGAAACGATCTTCAAGCTGCACTTGGGCTACTTGGCTATCTAGAAGACCGTGGCAGTACAAAGTACTCACAGTCGTATCTCCGCACGTTAGAGGCTTTAGCGCCGCCCGACAGTCTTGACCAGAGTACTGGAGTGCAGACTTATTACGCAGTTGCGTGCCAACGTGGCGATTTATCTCTTACATCATACTTTAACCCTCAGTTGTATGCATCATATAGGTAGTTCTAAAACATTGAGACTCGGGACTCGGCTCTTTGTGTGCTTGTTATGTAAGTTGGGTTGTTAAGTAGATGTGAGGTAGAAGTTGCGGTGTATAGGTAGATAATCTTCCGGTTGCTCTTATACAAGAAGGACTACGACGATTATGTAGTTCAAGGTATTCTCAAATAGATTACTTAATTTAGAATACGTCAGAGACCAATCCATGTATCATAAGGGGCCGCCTTCCAAGCTAAGGCACGTGTCACTCCATACGTAAAGTAAAGACTAATATTCTTAATGTTATCTGTAGGTATAAATAGACAGTATCCCTGTGTTCGCCTTCCAA
>JAADYS010001384.1:0-15594 GCA_012931995.1 Fusarium albosuccineum
TTCTTTAGCGCACTTTAATTTCAAACACAATGCTTCATGTAGATCTGGTGTAGTTGATGTGTCGCGGCTATTGCGTGAAGAGCCGCAGATTCTGCTATTCGTAGCGTCGCAGGAGATACAGAGGAAGAGTTATGCCGCATATCGTGAGGATCAGCAATCAAAGAAGATGCTATGCAGAATCGACCGAGCGTCAATATCAAGTCGTGATACTGAAACTCCAACATCAAGCGTTGTCGGCGCAGCCAAAGCGGCGCAAAGGGTTCCATCTCAAGCTCAGACAGGTCTGTTGAGAAGGGCTGCCCGTTTCCACGACGTTCAATCTTTAGTGCAGTTGGTAGTAGATCAGCCCAGGCTTTAATGTCATTGACGCTGCTGTCAATCACTTTGCAACACTCTTCAAGGTATTCTTCTCGACTGTTGAGCGCTGTGCTGTTTGGGTTCTTTTTGAGCGCAGTGCGTCTTCCAGAGAGCCTGTCAAATGCCCCGCGAACCAGCTGTGTGAGCTTTGTCCTTTGAACAGTATAGCTCAACCATGCCACGCCTTTGGCATATAGCTCCTGGTTCTCTGCCGGTAAGGAGCATGTTATCTGGGACATCTGGGTACCCCATGGCCGGCCCAGTCGGATGCAAGACCTTGCCTCAAAGACGAACAGAGTCCACCAGAGTCGTTTTCTCGCCTCTCGTTCTGCGAGCGGCAACTCAGCTGGTGCCTCGGCATGGAGACCAAGTGCATGTGCTGTGCGGATAGCGACACCAATCATGTTTTGGGCCATATTCTGGTACGAGGCATTGGCGAGATAAACCGCCGACCAGAATTGACACTGCAAGGTTCTCAGCGACGGCCTCTCTAGTTCGTATGCTAGTAGACTTTGACAGCGTTGATAGAGCCAGCGGCCAGCGATTGTGGCATCGCGGATGTCGATTTCAGCCTGAGACTCGACTTGGCGAGGTAAAGCCGTGACACCAAACTGCATGCATAGAGCCAACACGATGTCGACCAGCGCAGATGGTTGCCGTGAATTATGACCCGAGTTACTCCAAAGTGACTTATAGAACGACTTAAACTCGGTTTCGTCATGGAGCTGGTAGCAGCAATGCCAAGAGTCCCAGAACAAGTCGAGGAAGAAGGCTTCCTGAGTTGCAGTCAAGTTCTTCCCAGACAAGGTATGTTCTGACAACCGCCCTCGGGGTTCTGAGGAAACTTTCGCTAAATGGGCCGCTGGCTCTGTCTCGACAACCACGTCTTGTTCCGCTCCCTCAGGCCAGACTGCATGAGCCAAAGATCGGCTCGCGCAATTGGGGATCAGAGCCTGGGGGCTTTGGACCTCAGGGGATGATGCATCTCGGGTTTGCAGATGCGAGTTTATGCAATGGATGAAGTAATATGTCGACGATGGTCCGTAAAACTGGGCCCGAGAAGGAGACGATTCGGCGGTTTGTGCCGTATCCAGGTGAATTCCATTCCCGGCAGAGACAGGCAATTTTGAAGGCGAATCTCCCGTCTCTGACCACGACTCATCCTCGTATGTTGCCGCCGGTTCAACATGCCTCGCGTCAAGTTGAGCTTCAAGCTCCTTTACTCGCTTCTTCAACGTCTCAATCTCCCTACACACCGATGTCAATCTTGCTGTTGAAATAAATGAGTTGATGCGTTTTGTGTTATTCGGGGGGTTTCGTACCTCATCGCACGTGGAAGATTCCAGCTTTCGCTTAACCTCCCGCGATTGCTGCATTGCCATCCTCTCGCTGAGCAATTCCGGCAAGGATGATTGGTGTCGCATTTGACTCGATGGAGACGGCATAGGTCACAAGCTCTGGTAACCTGGCTGCGCTTTGGTTTACTCGGAGTTGAGGAACCTGAAGGCTGCGAAGAGATAGGGAAACTTCCAAACATGGCATCCGAGAATGTGATCTGATCAAGTAGTGCTTGTCAGCGCTAAGCGAGACACGCGATAATGGCCGATCCTGAGCTTTATTCTCATTGTTCCACTCCAATCATTAGTAAGCCGGAGTTAGGAGAAAAAATGCCTTTATTCCACGCCTTATTTCGATTGGAGAGCTACTTATCTGTGGATTATATCCGATGCTAATGCATCCCGAAACTTTGCAGTAGATTTGGGATAGCTACCAATGACCTACCATCCCCGATCCTATACTCCCAGAGCCTTTGCGAGCGCCTCAGCCACTCCCTTGGACGAAGCAGGGTTCTGTCCCGTGATAAACTTGCCATCCACTATAACGTTTTCCTCCATCGGGCCCTTAGCAGCCTTGCCGTAGTTTCCACCACTGACCTCGGCCAGTTTATCCTCGAGACTGAAATCCATATCGTCGGTGAACTTGAACAATTCCTCGCCCACGTTGTCGAAACCTGTGACCTTGACACCCTTGAGCAACGGCTCACCCGTGGCCGTCTTGGCATTCACTAAGGCGGCAGGGCCGTGGCATACAGCCGAGATGAACTTGCCCTGGGTATGGAAATCGCGCAACAGATCTATGGAGTGCTGATCATGGGCAAGGTCGATCATGGGGCCGTGTCCACCGGGATAGAAGACCGCGTCAAACTCGGAAGCCCGACCGGCAAAGTCGGAGAGTTTGGCTGTGTTTTCCCAGATTGACGTGTGGTTTTCAAGAAAGTCCTTGCACACCGGATCTTCTTTGAAGAACTCAACAGATGCAGGGTCCAAGGGGGAGACACCGCCTTTGGGGGAGGCGAAGACTAGCTCTGTATGAGACTTGAGGACATCATAAGGATGAGCGAGCTCGGGCTGTAAGAAAGATTAGTCAAGGTTCTTTATTACGAAAAATGACTTTGGTTGATGGTGCAAATGAACCATGCCAAAGTGTGGAAACTCACCAAGTACCAGCAGCCAATCTGCTTTCCAGACTTGGGGACCTTGTCGGCCGAAGTGAGGATAACAAGAACCTTGGGCTTTTGGGCAGTCATTGTGAGTTTGGATATTGAGTTTCAATGATTTCGTGATCGGTAGATATAAATGAAAAGCCGGTATAATGTGCTGTAATTACAAGTAAATCAGCATTCGATTACAGGCTCTTTCCTCGGAGTTTTATAGATCAAGAACTCTAACACGACAGCAACAAGGCCTCCTACACTTCAATTGCTCAAAGGAGCGACGGAGCCTATGACCCAATCACGATGAATTGCAGTGTTGTCGCTCACGTAATCCCGGCTAGCCCTGGATCTTTGCAAGACTTCGTCGACTTTGGTTGGTCTTGTCCTACGGTTCCTTTCTTGGCTCCGGACCTCCTTTCGGCAATGTGGGGCCGCTCTCCGTGGCACTCCGAGTGTTGGCTTACTAGGCGCTTCATGGACGTCTACCTCTGAAAATTAGTAGTTATTTGAGCTACTCATCTTGATTTCTTGCTCTGTCTTCTTTTTGAGCCCCACCGTGAATCCTTTCACAGCATGACGTAGCAATCATGACCATTTCGAGAGCTGGTTGGGGGCCTCAAATGTCGCCCCTCCTCAGTCGGGCGACAGCGCTCCGATGCGGAGAAAGTCATCCGACCTCGGTGTGTTGGAACAATAGACGGCGATCATGATGGAGCATCGGACGACATCCCTCCGTGAGGGGTCTCACAGTTTATCTCACGAAACAAGTCTTTTCACGTATAAGTTTGACTAACAGCTAAGAGCATCGCCTCTGAATACTCTGCTGCAACTCACGAACAAGGAGAGCTCTTTACAGTTCAACCAAGATGGCCCAAAGTGTAAGTACAAACTTGATTCAATGAATCTCTTCTCACATCTACTAGAACCTATCTTGCCTCCTGTACGGCGCGGGAAAGGCCAAGTTCGAAGACCGACCCTTACCAGAAATCGACGATCCGCATGATGTTATTGTCAACATATCCTACACTGGAGTCTGTGGCAGCGATGTGTGTTATAGAGAATTCCCTGCCACCAACAAAAGATGCTAACTCCACAAGGTTCATTTCTGGACGCACGGCGGCTTCGCTAGAACAGTTTCAGAAGAGCATCCCATTGTCATGGGCCACGAAGCTTCAGGAATTGTTCACACGGTTGGACCAGCTGTTAGACAACTGAAACCGGGCGATCGAGTAGCCATTGAGCCAGGATATTCGTGCAAGCGATGCAAGTACTGCAAAAACGGGAGATACAACCTTTGCCCGGACATGAAGTTCGCAGCAGACCCGCCACTGACCCACGGCACACTATCTCGTTTCTTCAAGATACCCGAAGACTTTGCCTACAAGATCCCGGATTCTCTCTCATTGAAGGAAGCCGTTCTCGTCGAGCCTCTGAGCGTTGCCGTCCATGGAGTTCGTCTAGCCGATCTAAGGCTTGGACAGACGGTTCTGGTTCAAGGGTCTGGGACCATTGGGCTTCTCACTGCAGCAGCCGCAAAGGCCTACGGCGCGAAAAAGGTCGTTATTACAGATATCAACCCTGACAAGCTTCGCTTTGCAAAGGAGTACCTTGGGTGTGACACGTTTCTCCCAGATCTAGGGTCAACGCCCGAGGAGAACGCAGCCAAGCTCAAGCAGGATACAGGACTGGAGGATGGAGCAGATGTGACACTGGAGTGTACAGGGGTCGAGGCATCAGCCCAGACTGGAATTTTTGCCTTGGCAGCTGGTGGCGTTCTTGTTCAAATTGGGCTCGGGAAGCCCGTGCAGGCACTACCTCTCCATGCCATGTGCGAAAAGGAGCTTGTCATCAAGACATGTTTCCGCTATGCACCTGGCGATTACGAGATTGCTCTCGAGCTACTTGGTTCTGGGAAAGTCTCTGTTGGCTCATTGATCAGCAGCGTTGTGCCGTTTGAGAAAGCCCCAGAGGCTTGGGAAAAGACCTTGAAAGGAGAGGGAATCAAGAACCTGATTCAAGGTGTGCAAGAATAGCGTTGTTGCTCCAAGCAGGCATTTTTCGAAATCTATAGCAATAATAGGTACAGACACAGTCTATCTGCTGCAGATGTAGCATCATAAGCCGAGTCCTGAGAGCCATCCTACTACGTCATGATATGTGAAATAGGAGAGAAGGATTCGGTCTTTCCGGATCCGCTGCCAACAAAAGTGCCTTGTGCGGTTATCATAGCATCTCGTATGGATTAAAGCCTCCGAATACAGATCCTTCTAGGGAGCCATACATCGGCGAGTCCGTTGATCGACAAGAGAACTCCACGACGGCGACGTTGGTCCAGGGAAGAGGTACGGAAATGAGGTCAGAGAGTGGAGTGATTGAGTAGCTCGGCAATCGGCAGTACGATACTGCCCAGATAACATGGTTCGGCTCGCCGTTGACCTTTTGTGTATCACAGTCATGCCCCAGTTGGTGTGGGCAGAGACCTTGGCATTGTCAATCATAGTCAATCCTTCAAGCCGAAAACTCTGCTGGAAACAAAGGAACCTATCGGAAATAGAGTTCTCGCCTCGGATAAATGCATCCTAGTTGATTGTCTCCCAGATCATGATGAGAAACATTAATCTCATTCGTGGAATTTCCGCCGTCAATGAGCCTTGGATGCTGGCCATGAAGACTAAAGATAGCAAACCAATTGAAACAAGCCATTGCCACCGGTCGGAATATGGAGATGTATAGTGGAGGAACAAGGCAGTTTTGGTCGTGAAAGCCTTGCGGACATTGCAGACATTCCTGGATGAATACTGGCGGAGTAAACCATCCGGGAGCGATCAGCCGTAATGGGGCATTCAGCCGTCAAGCATGAAGGATCCTTCTGCTACGTGTAAGTGCACAGCCAACAGGGCTATATGTATCTAAAACCAACAACAGTAGGGATCAACTAGCCAACCATTTACGACAACATAGACGCCCGAGCTTAGGTCTAAAGGTGGCACGGATCCAAAGTTGTTGGTTGTTGGCGCTTGTTCATCCTTCCCGAGGTACTTGAAACGACGGTTCTATTATCTACACAATTTACGAATATGCCTTGTCTGGAGTTAACGACGGAGCGGCCGATTACTATTGTATATCTCCACAGGTTTCAATAGTATAGAGCAACCTCTAGTTATGATAGCACTACCTACCTACCTAGGTAGGGACACCTTCTAGCCCAGTTTGCCGTTCTGTACAACTGGTGTAACATGTGTTAGTTGTCGATCTGCCGTCACGGGCGTCTATCCGGCATGTCAGGGGCTGAAAAGCTACGCCACCAGATGGGGTGCAGGTCGCAGGGATCGCACAGGTTGAAGAGTGGTGCCCTTCTTTTCTTACTGAATTTTCTATTGGGTCAATGTGTGTTTACAACAATGTATTTACTGGCTCTTCTATTATGTTAGGAAACCTCTTGTCTACCTATGGGGACCTGTATGCCACTTAACCTCTGTAATCCCTGCGACCTGGATCGATCAGTCGCTGGATCGGGCAGCTTGGCGCGCGAGTGCAGGCGCAGCTGTGGCGGATGAAACAATCTGTGCCTTTTTGCAGGATCCTCATCCACCAGGGGTCCATATTTCAACAACCAACACGAGGTGGAGCTTGGGGGCTGTATTGCACATATTCACGGCTGATAATGACGTTTTGAACCAAACCAACATGTTGGTTCTGCACCTTCGGATGGTTTCCATCCTAGAAGCGGAATAGCACGACACTTGCAATTAGCATCGCCATCAGATCAGATCTTTCAGCTTGGTGGTCAAGCCTCAGGAGTGGGATCGTGTCCAGGCGCTTCCATGCTTAAAGAAAGAACATAAATAGTCCTCAACGCCTGCTCCAGATAGCAAAATCAATCCAACCACAACTCAGCAATCACACTACAACTACTCCAACAACAACAATCTACAAACCATTCCTCCGCAACACATTCATCATGCGTCTTTCTATCGCTTCCGCCCTTCTCGCCCTCTGCCCAGCTGTTCTGGGCTGGCACGTCACCGTCTACAACCACGAGGACTGCAATGACCACGACGGCGACTTTGAATACGTACGTGATGCAGCTTGAACTTGAAGAAGCCTGTCAACTCTTACTAACCCAACTTGACAGTACATCTTTGAAGGTGAAGGCGGAATGGACTACGGCGTTGGCATTGAAGCAAGCGAGTTCCCCAGCAACGTCAAGTGCTCCCACTACAGTCAGAGCGGCTCCCAGGGCCCCAACCCGTGTGAGGGTCAGTTTGACGTCGCGTGGTCCTTTACGGTCGTCAGGGGCCAGGCCGAGTTTTACGAGGAGTACGACACCTACTCGGGCCAGCCTATTGACCGGAGGTGCTACGGAAAACTCCACAACTTTGGCAAAACCTTGGACGGTGATGGCAGCTTGTTTCCGGCTGACGGTTGCCGCAACACGTACTGGCATGGCAGTACCGTTACGCATGAGAAGCATCAGTTCCAGGTCAAGGGACTCCGCGCCTGGGAGTGGGAGCCCCAGGATTGAGGAGATTGAGAGCTTCAGTCACAACGCAGGGGATATTTGAGCTAGCAGGATACACGAAAAGCTGTTAGCTGGTTTACATACACGATTAGACATGTACAAATGGGGTTTTCACACCTATAGATTTACCCTTTCACACCCTCAATTTGATTATTGTATTCGTTACCAATAAAGAAACATGCCCGTGAAATTACAGTATATAGCAGAACTTGATTATAACATCAAAGCTTTTTCATTTCCTCCATTAAATGTAAATTTAGCCCTTGACGAGGAATAGCACAGCTCCAAGCCGTGACTCTTCGTTGTAAGAGTCAAGGCACGACGCTATTCCCGACTCAGACCCGACCTGTACGAAACGACCCACGCACCAAGATAACTAATCCATGAGTCAGATGAGGGCTCTGATCGGCTCTACTTTCCAATCAATCGGCACGCCTTTCCATACGAGTTTTGCAGCCGTATTAAAGCTTGCACTTGGAAGCTTACAACTCTCTCTTTCATCTTTAGTTCTCTTAATTCAAAATGCCGGACCGACCGGCTGCCCAGGTTATCACACCTCAGCAAGAGGACAACACAGCCAGCAATGCTGATCCTGTTGCTTCAGATACGAATGAACGACAAGGAGCTTTGATTCTCCACTCTAGCTCGTCCGCTACGGCGTGGTGGACTAGGTTTAGGAATCCAATCATCGCTGCTGGATTTGCTCTGCTGCTCAGCCCGTTCGCTTTCCTCTGGCCTGGCCAAGAGTCAATTGACCCAGCAAACTATGCTGAACGCACAAAACGAATTCTCAAGACTACACCGTAAGAATGATTTCCTCTCTGTCTAGTTCGATTCCATCGACTAACGCTCTTGCAGCTTGATTGATGGCCACAATGACTTGCCGTTCATGCTTCGTCTTGAACTCAAAAACCGCATCTATGATGATCGATTCGACTTCAAAAACAGGCTCCTCGGTCACACAGATTTACAAAGATTGAGGCAAGGCATGGTTGGCGGTCAATTCTGGAGTGTCTACGTGGATTGCGATGAACGCCAAAAACACTTTGAAGACCCTTCTGTGAGTCACAACCACTCTTCGATTATGGGATCATTACTAACAACGACGGTAAAGTGGATCGTAAGGGATACACTGGAGCAAATTGATGTGACTCGCCGCTTCATCCGGGAGCACCCAAACGATCTGGAGTTTTGCGGCACAGCAGCTTGCGCCCGTAAGGCCTTCAAGGCCGGTCGCATCGCGAGCATGATTGGCATCGAGGGCGGCCACCAAGTCGGAGGCAGCATCGCCAGTATTCGACAAATGTATGAGATCGGGGCACGGTACATCACCGTCACTCATAACTGCGATAACGCTTTTGCCATGGCAGCCTCGACTGTTTCTGCTGGGAGCCCAGACACGGGGCTGTCTAAGCTCGGAAGGGCAGCAGTCAAAGAGATGAACCGTCTGGGAATGATGATTGACCTTGCTCATGTCTCTCACCAGACAATGCGCGACGTTCTAAGTATCGCTCGAGCTCCTGTCATCTTCTCGCATTCGGGCGCGTATGGTGTTACACCGCATCTACGCAATGTCCCGGACGATGTTCTCCGGCAAGTAAAGCACAATGGTGGAATTGTTATGGCCGTGTTCTTAAACCGCTTCCTCAATATAAAGCACCCCGAGCAAGCGACGATTCACGACGTCGCCGACCACATCTTCCACATTGCAGACGTCTGCGGCTGGGAATGTGTCGGAATTGGAGCTGACTTTTTTGGAATGTCCATGGTGCCCGTCGGCCTAGAGGATGTCTCCAAGTATCCCAGCCTAATGGAGGTGCTCATGCAGCGTGGCGCAACCGATGAGCAGATCCGTCTGCTCGCGGGAGAGAACATCCTGCGCGTATGGGGAAACATTGAAAAGCGCGCCAAGGAGATTCAAGCTACAGGGGAGAAGCCAGTGGAGGAGGAGTATGAGGGGAGGGACTGGCATAAGGGGCTTGTTGGTGACCCGTACATGTTGAGGGGAGGGCTGGAGGAAGCCATTGCCAACGGTGCCCAAGATGAAGTAGACGTTTTTAGTAAGTGAATATCATTTACAGTCCTGGCAAGAGCTTTCAGTAGATCTTGTTGAGTACTGTCTTTTGGGATACTCAATTTTGTTTCCAAGCGACGATTATAGCATTTTGAACTTGCTTTACTCGCCCTTTCTCCTTTTAAATCATATTGCAATCGTTAGGGAAGCACAATGATATAGTTTGATTGTTTTATTTCAATTAATTATTCAAGAATTGTACAAGAAGATGTGAAGAGTGTGCTTTCACCTGCTCGGTCCTCCTTTCCTCCGTAGCTCTCCTGCTAAGCCATTTTCGAGACAAGGAAGCGTATATCCAACTCGTCAACGATCCAGGCTACAGGAAAACATTCCCACTGCCGCAGCTATGCACCTTCTCTGCCCCTCTCGCTAAGTTGGCCCATCTCGCAATGTTTTGGGTCATGCCACGCTTGCTCTTCGGGTTGGTGCTAGTCGTTGCGTGCTTGGGAACATCGTCGACGCTTAGGGCCAGGTTCGCCGCGGCGAAGCCAGCCGCCTTTGCATTGACTACTAAGGCCTCCTTGTTGATGTTATCGATGTCATCGCAGGAAGTATGATAGCATGCATCGTATGGAGCGCCGGCACCAGTAAAGATGCCAGACGAGGGGATTCCAGCCTCGATAAAACCGATGTAATCTGAACCACTACCAAATGGTCTATGTAGAAGTCAGTAAAGCCCTAAGCACCAAACAAGCAGTAAGTGCACTCACTGGTACTCTGCAGGATAGCCCTGTTCTTCCAAGTAATCGAAGAGGTATTTGGCTCCAGCCTTATCCGCGTCCGAGTTGGTATAAACGACGTATCTAGGCTTTGGGGAGGCGGTCATGTCGTAATTGAAGTAGAATCGTATCTTGCTGATCTCTTCCTGGGAAAGGTTCTTGAGATAATAAAGCGAGCCGATCATGCCGCTCTCCTCAGCACCCCAGAAGGCAAAGCGGACCTTGTTCTTGAAGCCCTTGTACTTCTTGATGGACTCGGCGATAGCAAGTAGCGCGGCAACGCCGCTGCCATTGTCGTTGATGCCAGGTCCTTCCTGGATAGAGTCTAGATGAGCGCCGAGCATGACGATGTTGTTGGGATCTCCCTGTTTGGTGTCGGCAATAATCTGCCAGGTCTCTCGGTCTTCGGTCAACATATCGACGTTTAAGTTGACCTCTAGAGTCTCTCCCTCCTCGATTCGCTTTATCCAAGCAGTGCCTTGATCATATGTGATGACTCCCACTGGTGCAAGGTTGCCAAAGTTCTCTGCACCTAGTGAAGCCGATCCCGCAAGCTGTGTGGGGTTATTGTTGAAGATGATGGCAGCCACAGCACCCTTACTCTTGGCGAATGCGAGCGGGTCGGCAAAGTGGCATTTACCGCGCTTGATCAAAGCAATCTTTCCTTTAACGTCGAGGTCTTCCCATTGCTCTTCCTGACAGCCCGTACCATTCGTATCATCCACGGGCACAAGAAACAACGGAGCTGTGACTCCATCGGGCTGGGGAGTAGGGTTGTTGTACTGTAAGGAGATAGTTTGAACGTCCTCTCCATCCGGACCAGTCAAGGAGATGTGTCGTGTATGAGAGAATAGGTGGGTGAATGGCTGGACAGTGATATCGAACCTGTTGCTGCAGCTCAACCGTGAGAGAACAAAGTCGAGGGATGCGTTGTACCCAGGCATTCCGAAGCCTCTATTGGAGCCGTTGTCGAGGGCAATCTTGTTCAAATTTTGGAGGACAGCATGAAGACTGTGAATTGTCAGACCAAAAGCCGCAATATTATGCTAGGATAACCCGGCTTACTCTTCGCCTGTGATGTCGGTCACGACCCGCTCTGGTGTCAGCTTCTTGCTTGCGCAAGCTCCAGTCGCCAGAGCTACAGCGGTAGATATTCTGCTGAACTTCATTGTGACTCAATAATGTTAGGAAGATCGATTCGGGAAGAGCAGGCAGCTTTTATTCTTATCGAGAGGCCAAATAACCTCTTACTATNNATGTGTTAAGATATTGTGTTCTTTGTTGTAGTAGAAGCAAGATACCCAACTAGATAGTTAGGAAGATTAAGCTTGTTGTTTCAGTCCCAGGAATACCGGACGATTACCCCTTTAAAAGCTTGGCCATGATGTGTGTCGGAGGGGCGCCTCGCATCTCGAAACAAACCCATACTAGGTCTCACCGGGTAATTTGATTGAAAATCACTTTGCAAAGATGATGAATTACCATGTCGCCCAAGACCTCATTCCTAGTTTAGACGGACGTTGAGATCCGAAGGTACCCTCAGCCTTAATCGGATCGAGGCTTGGTTGCGCTCGCTACTAGCCTCGCATCCTTTGCCGGGAGATCTTGAGGCTTAGGTCCTTGTGCGAGCGAACTAGCCAGTAGAAGATAGCCATCAAAATTATTAGCCTAAAGCAATTAAATCCTTCGCGGCACAGTTTAATTAGCCTTGACGAATTAGGCTCTGAATCAAAGCGTGCAAGTCCGACCAGGTAGTCCGAGGGAGCCTATCAGACCTGACCGACTCCGCTAAGACCAGGATGGGCATCAGCTTACGAAGGACTTCAGTTGCAACTACATTTTAATAAAGGCAGGCCAATGAACGCTATACATAAACTACCTGTTATCTCTTTATTCAATTTATGAGGTGTGTCATCCATCAGAGAAGTATGTGCTTGAAACTCAATCCTTTCGTGACTTAGTACACCCACGAGTTCACAAGAGCCAGCATTACAGCCCCAGCGCAGACCTTTACCAAGCAAACTTGTTCCGAAGAAGCCGAACTCGACGTTTCCGACTCGTCTGGACGATCAGATGTGCGACTTGCCGTGCTGCCTGCAGAGGTTCTCGTGCCCGTCGCCTCCTTGGGAATACTCGGTCCGTCGGGAGACCCTTTGTCGGCTGGGGGGTCTGCATCATCTTCCTCCGACTCGCCTGGAACACCGAGACCTTCCCAATCAATCCATTTTTGACCATCCCACTGCTTGTGCCACACTCGGCCGTCGTCATCTGTGGCAAAGACGCTCAGTTTGTCCTTGTCTTGATTCACAGCAGCCGGCGGACTGTCAAATGGCCCACCAAGCGAGTCCCATGCCGACTGCCAGCCGTTGCCGTCCTCATAAGACAAGTGCCACACATCGCGATCTTCACCCAGAACAAAGAGATCGAGTCTTCCCGCAGCCCAACTCACCACGGTCGGCGGACTCGTCCACTTGCCGCCGAGGTTCAGATAATCGGTCCATTGGCTGCCGTCCCAGGCGCGCGTGTACATGGCGTAATCGCTGCCTATGCCAAAGACATCGATGCGGTCGGGGCCCCAAGAGGCAGCTGCCGGTGCCGACGTGTATACCCCTTCCAGAGAGTCCCAGTCGTCTTGCCAGCCATAGTCATCGCCGTCATAGGAAAGGTGCCAAAGCGCGTCGTCAGTACCGATGGCGAAAATGTCGAGGCGCTTCGGCGACCATGAGGTAACAGCGAGCTCCGATGTCAGGGTTCCACCGTGGTTCTCCCAGTCAGACTGCCATTGCTCCCCATTCCACTGTTCAGACAGCTTTTATTAACGTCGGATCAATCAAGAAATGGCCCAACAACGCACCGATTGGTGATACACGGCTCGATCGTCTTCTCCCCTTCCAAAGACATCCAGTCGGTCTTTGTCCCAGGAAGCGACAGTGAAAGAACCTGTAAAGGTTTGCGAGTTCAACTCTTTCCACGAATCCTCCCAAGCCTCTCCGTTCCACGAGTTGTGCATCATGCGATCCGTCTTGCGGTCCCTCGCGAAGGTGTCGAGGCGATCAGGTGCCCAAGCGACAATGGCGGGCGCCACAGCCGCAAAAGACCCATCGAGCGAGTCCCAGTTGCTTTGCCATTTCGACGCGTCCCAGCTTTGGTGATATGCTGCATTGTCCGAGCCGATTGAGATGAGGTCGATGCGTGTCGAGGACCACGCCGCCGCAGCCAAGAGCTGCTTTGTGACCGAGACAGGCATGTCGCGCTGAACAATTGATCTCAACGAGAAGAACAAGGCGGGGTAGAGCTTCACCCTCCCAGCTGGGGGAGGGCTTTGATCCTGTAATTTCTCCAGAGAGCCTCATCAGGCTGCCGGTGGCTTTTTACCGTCGCAGGATGGATTGGGGGCTAAAGCTGATGGATTGGTCGCATCAGAACAACGTGCTTATTCTCAGACCACATGGAGCTTAGCGATAGGTGACTAAAAACGCCACAAGTAGGGGAAGGGCAAATCCCATGCCGTTTGCTCCGTGGTCTTCCGGAAGTTAAGCATACCTGCAGACCTTGGGCGAAACGGCTGGGAGGCTTGTCCACACGTGGTTAGGTATCGTGCTGGTCACCAAGATTTGAGACTTTAGATGCCAACGGCCACAGCCGCCTAACTTCATCGTATAAATGACATCTTACTGTGATGAACTAGTTAAATATTTGAATATGAAAAATTCAGCTCTGTGGATAGGCCATGCGATGTCTAAACTACCTACGATACCTGGCTAACAGCCGATCCGTTGGCGCTGCATTGTCAGGTACACCCAGCGGTTCAAGGGCGATATATCCCGCCCCTTACTCCCTAGCCATACCTTTGCAGTTACTTGAGTAATTTGAACTGAAAGTCGAAGCAATTTGTGAACCTATTGCCAATCGAGGAACCAGAGGCCTGGGCTAACATCTGAACTACTTCTCCTAGTGGCCTCCCGCAGCCACCTAGCCGTCTGGATTTCTCATCGGGCAGTGCATGTATTCAACGATTAACCAACCGATATATTCAGGCCTAGACCAGAAAATACACATCGAATAATGCGAGTGGTTGAATCAGGAATCAAGTAAAAGAACAGTAGAAATTCAAGCTCGACCAAGATGGGTCTTACCACAGACTGACCAGTAACTATGAAAGAGACTGTGTGGGTAGTCAACATTGGGTTGTCATTTACTGTGAGCAGGAGGTCCTACGTACCAGTCACTTAGTTCTGCTAGCTGCATACGTCTGTTCAGCTCATGATACCAAATAGTTCGTATCAACTCCTTCTCTACTCGGAAATACCAAGTCAAGCATTGCGTCACTACCTGCTTCAAGACAGCCACAGCAACAACAGATAATAAATCGACTCTTCAATGGCACAATAAGATGATTGAAACACGAACATAACAATTAGACATTCATGATCAGATTTTTATTCATCCACAGAGCATTTCTAGACCTGCCGATCCATGTATGCTCTCTCTTGCATCACAGTCCAAGATAGCTTCGACCTTCATGAGCAAAGATATCGGTACCTACCCTTAACATCTCATCTCAGTGTCTATCTAACACCTCCCGCACTCTATCTCCATTTTTGCATGATATCCAATACCAAGCATTTTGGAGCGAATACCAAGAGTTTCTCAACCACTGAGAACCCGGCCCCGTATAGAGCCAAGATATCACCATATTGCGCCAAGATGCTTGTATTATCCACCCCATAGTTGCCTCTCTGCCAAGGTGCTTATGCCACGCACTCCACCGTAGCACTTGAATCTCGCATGCCGAGTCTTGGGACCAAGGCCCCAAGTCGGCAGTCTCGTTGCTACGCTTCGCACCCGAGAATTTTGCCACGGAGCTAGGCCCCAGACAAGAGTTTAGGTTATCTGGGCGTCTATCTGCACAACACGTGAGATAAATCTTGGCTGCATCAAGCTGAGATTTCCCACGAGAGGTGGCAAGGAGCTTGGCAGAGCTTAAACTACGAAAATCCGGGGTAAGGGCTGGCAGGTGAAGGCCAAGACACTGCGACAACTTCCAATGGGGCATATTCAGTTCACAGTATAGAAGCAATAGCCAAGAACTCTGCCTGGCTCGGGATGTCACCGAATGGATCGAAACAAATGAAGAGAGTAGCACTGAGCAGCGCCAAGTCCATGTTATCAGGTCATGTATCGAAGAGTTCCGTTGCAATGATACGGGACCTGGGCTTCAATTATCATGCAAAACTTATCTCAACATTCCGGTGCGTTCCGTGGGCTTATAAGGATGCTTGATTGTTGAAAAGTATTACTTTTGCTGATGTTTATGTGTGTATGTGTTATATTTTTCGTCCCATAGGTAATTTCTTCCTGCTAACTACTATTTAGGCGTAAAGAGATATACTAAGCTAATTATAAGGTAAGTAACTAATATCTATAA
>JAADYS010001385.1:0-18228 GCA_012931995.1 Fusarium albosuccineum
TTATTTATATAGCCGGCTGTGTAGGTAGGGATGGCCATTTTATCACTCTTTAATATGTGCTTAAAATAGCTGTTGTCACATCTTTGGCCGTGCCCTCTCCCAATTGCAGTCTCTGCTACAATTGCCGAACCGGATTCCGTCCAATCGGATGCCATAGACACGCATTACCTAATCATTTGCCCTGGTCGATCCCGATATTGCGAGACCCTTCGCAGAAATAGAGTCGCCGGAGGTTTCTCTTTAGGAGAATTCTTGTGCCAAAGGAAGTGCAATTTCGCGTAGAGCATAACTAGAACCAAGAATAACGCCAACCAGGCTTTCTTTTGTCAATCGCTTTCGTGGCCAATCACAGTGCTCTCGATTGCAAACTCCCAAGTGCCGAGTCGTCAAGCCGCTTCCGATCCGAGATGTGGGGTTCCTCGGAGCAGCGTTCGGAATGACATCAAATCCCACAGCCAAGACGCACCGAGAATCCGGGGTACTGTTCAGGATGCGGAGGGGCACGGGGCCGGTCAACGGCTCCGGGTCTGTATCTTGAGGGATACAAATACACTTTCCTGGACGTCACAAAAGACGCTATGATCCGCACCCAAGAGACTGAGACAACAACAGTAAGATCACGACAATGGCTCTCGTCGAACTTTTGGTCTCGCCCTGGGCGCCTGTCGCCCTCTTAGTCGCCCTCATTGGCTACTATCTTGTTCCATTCTTTGGATCTTACGGGAATCTTCGGGGAATTCCTTCTCCGTTCCCGGCACAGTTCAGCAATCTATGGTTGATGTCTGCTTGTCGACGAGGTAAACGATACGAGATTGTCGACCAGGTTCACAAGAAGCTGGGCAAAGTTGTCCGCATTGCCCCCAACCATGTCAGTATCGCAGATGCGGACGCCATCAACGCAATCTACGGCCACGGAAACGGTTTCCTTAAATCGTAAGTATGAACGGGTAGGGAATGGCAGTTCAGCCTATTGACGCGCGATAGTGACTTTTACGACCCGTTTGTGTCTATCCGCCGCGGTCTCTTCAATACACGAAACCGTGCAGAGCACACGCGCAAGAGAAAGCTCGTGTCTCACACATTTGCACCCAAGTCTGTGCTCGAGTTTGAGCCCTACATTCGCCAGAACCTGGAACTCTTCATCAAACAGTGGGATCAGGCCTCAAACACCCCCACAGCCGATGGCGCTGGACAACTTGACTGTCTCTCGTGGTGTAAGTTTGTCTATTCGTTTCAGTGGAGGCATTCACTGACAACTTCCAGTTAACTACCTGGCTTTCGACATCATTGCGGACTTGGCCTTTGGCAAGCCGTTTGGTATGTCCCAGCGAAATGACTCTCCTAGTACAAAACTGACAATTCACATTAGGGATGCTTGCTTCTGGAGCTGACATGGCTGAGGTGAAAATTAGCCCGACTAACCCTCCCATCTTTGCCCCCGCAGTCGAGATCATGAACCGACGAGGCGAGGTCTCTGCTACTCTTGGATGTATGCCTTGGATCAAGCCTTATGCAAAATGGCTTCCCGACCCCTTCTTCAGCCAGGGACTACAAGCTGTCCAGAATCTGGCCGGTATTGCTATTGCCAGAGTGAGCGAGAGACTGGAGCGTGGAGCCGATACGACCCGAAAGGATCTTCTTGCTCGCTTGATGCAAGGCCGTGACGAAAAGGGAGAGCCGCTTGGCCGAGACGAGCTTACTGCCGAGGCCCTGACCCAGCTTATCGCTGGAAGTGATACAACATCCAACTCGTCCTGCGCCCTCCTTTATCACGTGGTCAAGACACCGGGAGTTTTGGAGAAATTGCAACAGGAAATTGACGCCGCCGTTCCCGATGATGTCGAAATCCCCAGCTACGATGCTCTCAAGCACCTGCCTTACCTTGGCAATTGCATCAACGAGACACTCCGACACCATTCACCTTCTGGAATCGGCCTCCCGCGTGAGATTCCTGCCAACTCTAAGGGTGTGACGCTTCAAGGCCGGTATTTCGGACCTGGAACTGTGCTCAGCGTACCGACCTACACCATTCACCATTCTACAGAAATTTGGGGACCTGACGCCGAGGAATTCCGACCCGAAAGGTGGGAGTCCATCACCGACAAGCAAAAGATTGCATTTATCCCATTCAGTCACGGCCCTCGATCCTGTGTAGGACGAAACCTGGCTGAGATGCAGATGAGATTGATGGCTGCGACATGGATCAAGAGATACAATATCTTCTTGAGACAAGACGTTATGGAAACTCGCGAGGGCTTCCTGCGAAAGCCTATGGGTGTCGAGATTGGGATTTCTCGACGACAGCTCAAGGCATAAGGGGATATAGGTGATCTTGTTGAAGGA
The DNA here is from genome assembly GCA_012931995.1 of Fusarium albosuccineum. NCBI lineage: Eukaryota > Fungi > Ascomycota > Sordariomycetes > Hypocreales > Nectriaceae > Fusarium > Fusarium albosuccineum. The sequence goes on from JAADYS010001385.1 coordinate 2,344, forward strand.
ATCTAGACTGAGCGAAGGGGAAAATATCAGTTATGTCGTTCTCATGAATGAGTAAAAAATATTACCCATCCACCCATGCTGTTTCTGTTTACTCCAGCGGTGAACTTTGTTTGAGGCCTTCCTATCCTGATTAAGGGCGACTGAAACGGGCCTTCTCTGGAGACTCTATCCTTTGGAACGAAATGTGAGCATAAGGAATGAATTATAGCGCTATAACGAAAATTCGAAAACCCAAGTCACAAAACGTCTGCATGTGGTGCCAGGCACCATTGATGGCGGAACGCTGTCATTTAAATAGGACCTCGAAGACAAGTGACGCCTAAATATCACCTGAACGGAAGTCGTACCATGAAGTCAGGCGGCATGTAAACGGCTGTAACAGTGCGCAAGGCCAGTGGCAGAAGCAAAGTGTGTGCCGAAAGGTCAATAAGCTGAGACCGAGGGTGAATTATTCAGGTATTCTCACGACTATTCGACCGGTGATACTTTGCTTCTTCAGGCCATCAAAAATACTCTCCACGTCTTTAAAATCAAGCACTTTGATTGTCGGCGATATTTTCTTAGTCGATGCGTGATCAAGAAGCTCAACCATTTGTTCCTCTGTTCCTGTTGCTACGCCGATGACAGTAAGTGCTTTAAAGCTACGTTAGCCACTTGCCCGGAACATGCATATCTTAACATCGATATACAGGAACACTTACCACGAGCTGAGCAGATAGAAGCAGAAAGTGGAATGGTATAGTCGTTTCGCGGGAGGCCGATGGTAACGATGATGCCCATATTCCGTACCACCTTTGGAGCCTGGGTGAATGCGTCCTCCGCACTTGAAACCACCAAGACAGCAGCAGCTCCCTCTTCAGTAATCTCCTTTACTCTTTCCTCGACAGACTCTGTGGCGAAATCGATAAATTCCTCTGCGCCACTCTCGAGACTCAGTTGGCGCTTTGTCTCTCCGGAATCGACAGCTATGACTCGGTATCCTCTCAGTCTGCTGGCGATTTGTACACCAAGATGGCCAAGTCCACCACCAGAGCCAGAAATAACAACCCATTCGTTTTGAGATAAATGGCTATCGAGTTTCGAAACGGCCCCGGCCATTGTGAGACCTGCGCATAGCAACGGTGCTGCTACTTCGCCGGGGACATCATGTGGAATCTCCGTCACATACCTAGCATCTGCCATGACATACTGCTGCAGAGTTCCAGGAACATGACGACCCGTGTTGACTTGGTTTGGGCAATTGTTTGTAAATCCCTTGCGACATACAGTGCACAATCCGCACGCGCTGTAAAGCCACTTCACGCCCACTCTCTTGTCGAGCATTGCGCTGCTGACATTCTCGCCCACTTTAACAACAGTTCCTACTCCTTCATGACCCACGATGGGATTGTAGGCGCCCCATCCGGACAATGCTCGGACTTCTGACCCACTATCACACGTCAACAGATCAAATTTCGAACCCTGGATAGACATTGCGTAATTACCAGAGACCGGTGAAGGAGAGCTTGACGAGAATCTCGTGAGGGCCAGGGTTCCCTACTGGAACATCTGATCGAAAGCAGACAGTAGCATCATCTCCAGGCTTCTCAATTAGTGCCGCCTTCTGAAATGAGGGGATCGGCGAGGTCATCTTGTTACAGCGTCAATATGGGCAGGTTCTAGGCGATATAGTCGACGTGCTTAATGTCGCAATATGATATTCGAATATGAATGTTCGTCTTATTAGTAATGGAATTTGTCCCGACGTGGTTGACATGTCAGCTTGTTCATGATGACAATTGAGGCCAAAGCCGACCGAAAGTGCCGAGATTCGTTCCTCGGAGGCCACTTGCCGAGACAGCTGCCGATCCGCGCTCGCCGAACAAGGCGAGCTGAGTCTATTCGAGCTACTATTTCACACTGATTGACAATCCAAGTCGTTTAATATGGCTGCTTAATTAATATGTATAGAACGTGGGGTATTGTGTTGCGTTGCACAGCATGAGAGATGTCGCGCTTCCAGAGAAGATTGTCCTCCACTACGAACCCCACATGCAATCCCCTGCTCCAAACTCACAGCGCGCCAGTCAGCCCAGAAGGAACTCTCGTTCTGAATATTCTCACCCTCTATCTTACGTTCACATAAGTTCCATTAGATGAACCTGCAGCAGGTCATGAACGAGTGGTATTATTGACCAGCGAATTTTGCTGCCATTTACTTAAGCACGACCTGGCTTCTCTACCTTTGGCAGGAGAAGTTGCCATAATAGTTAATGCCCGGAAATCTCCTTTGCACGGTACAACTCTTGCAAGTATTTCTCTTCCTCTGCAGTCAGTTCTTTGCCACGGGCAGTGATGGCTTGCTCGATTCTCTCAACACTGCTGAACCCAATGATGGGGCTAGTGACACGCTTGTTAATCCATGCCAATGCCACATGTGCCATGGGCCAGCTATGCTTCTCAGACAACTCGACAACTCGTTCGACAATCTTCAGGTCGACTTCAGACAGATCGCCTTGGCTATCCTTTTCTCCCTTGCTTCGCTCTGTAGTTCCGAATTGTGCTGGGGGGCGGGCGAGATGACCTCTGCAGAGAGGTGCCCAAGGGATCAGTCCCACGCCGGTATCGTTGCAGAAACGGTTCATCTCGCGTTCTTCCTCGCGGTACAGCAGGTTGTAGTGGTTCTGCATACTGACGAATTGTGTGCAGCCGTTCTTCTCGGCCACAAATTGCATTCGCGCGAACTGGGTCGCCCACATGCTGCTTGCACCGATATAACGTACTTTTCCGGATTGAACGAGATCGTGGAGAGCCTTCATCGTTTCCTCGAGGGGAGTGCTCTCGTCGAAACGGTGGATCTGGAGAAGATCGATATATTCGGTATCAAGTCGCTTCAAGGATGCCTCGACCTGGTTGAAGATGGCAGCTCTCGACAAGCCGAACTGGTTCTGGTAGTCTTTGGAAGCATTGAATTGGGACTTGTACATGATGTGGCGTGCCTCTGCATAATGTCAGCGTGCGTTCATCCGCCTAGAACAGAGCTTCTGATAGAAATTACCTGGCTCTTCGCCGACAGCCCAACGGCACTTGGACAAAATGATGACCTTGTGTCGTGGAATGTTGAACTTTTTGAGCGCCTTGCCGACAATCACCTCGGATGCGCCATTGCTGTAGACATTGGCAGTGTCCCACGTGTTGAGTCCTCGATCGTAGGCGGCTTTCAGAAGAGCGAGAGCCTGCAAGATACGCGGTTAGTGGGAGAAGCAGCAATGTCCAGCTGATAATGTGGCGAACCTCATCCTCGCCAATTACCCAAGGAAGGGTTCTCTTGTCTCCAAAGCTCATGCATCCAAAAATTGGGACGGAAATGCGTAAGCCCGACTTGCCCAGCTGACGGTACTCGCACTTGGAGGCCTCGAGGGACTCCTTGAGTCGAGGAGGAAGGTCTTGAGAAGTCATATTGTTAGAGTTTAAAGCTTTGCACGTGTAATCGCTTTGGCGAAAGTTCGAAAGACAAAAAAAGTTGTCAAAAGTTGGTGATGGATAAAGAAACATCAAATCATCATCATGGCGTGCTTATACCCCGCGCCTGCACGTCGCGGGGAAGCAGCTGTATGACTGGTGGAATTGGCATTCCGCGGAATTCATCAGGTAAGCGATGTTGCAGCACGCACAGTAAGATCATGAATAAGAGGCATCGATAAGATAACCTGCAACATGGGATCGCGACCTGATATGAGGCCCGATAACGAACCGGCACGTACCGAAAGAGCCTCCTTCCTCTCCACAGGAAGGCGCGGCGCAGGCGGATATGCACGGGGAAGTCTCGGTTTTGCGGGGAAGATTTTGTGGGGGAGGGGCGATTGTCAGTCGGCAGTTGCCATCGGTTCGCCGGTTAGTCTACTGGTTCGTGCCTTCCTTCCCCGCTGACAGCTGCTTCTCAATCGATGCCCCGGCATTGGATCCTCTTCGACTCTCACCTAAACAAACCGCCCCATCAATTCATCGTCCAATTTCCCGCCTTCACCTCACCCCCCGATAAGCCCGACTTGAGTCAACAATGCAGCCGGTAAAGCCGCCGAGGAAGCGCGTCTCCAAGGCCTGCAATCTCTGCCGCGCCCGCAAGGTCAGGTGCATCCTTGATAACCCTGCCGGGCCGTGCATCAACTGCAAGCACAACGAGAAGCATTGCTCCTTTAATCGGAGAGAGGGCACAAGGTATGTCGATCCCATGGTCTTGATGCCCCCTGTAACCTGTTCAATACTCACTCTAGCCGACATAGACCTGCCAGCCCACGGAGCTGCTCTAACAATCCCCCTACACCTCTATCCACAGAGCGGCCCTCAACTCTAACCAGAAGCCCCGATACTACCACTCAACCAAGGCATATCCAACCCTCGGTAAATGACACTCATACTGCCCCCAAGAGGTCATTCCCACAATGCTCCGATGCCGAGACGGTAGAAGCACCAGAGTCGAGCGTCGCTTCAGACGAATCCTTCGCCAACCTCTTCAACGCTCAAGACCTGGATCACATCTTCAGCGCAACAAAAGAAATCCCCAAAGGCAGCTGTCACCCCGATTATGCTTTTCTAGAGTTCCCTGATACTCAAGATCTCCTGTCACAAGACCTGAGCTTTCTCGTCGCCCAAGGATGCTTCATCGTGCCTCATCGAGCGGCGTTGGACGAGTTCATGCGACAATACTTCTTACATGTCCACCCCATGTTGCCAATACTAAACGAGAAGGACCATTGGATATCCTACAACTCACAGGATGGCAATGTACCATATAAAATGCCGATCCTGGTGTTGCAGGGACTGCTGTTCATCTCCTCGGGCGTGAGACCCCAGCCTATCCCAGTTAAAGATCTTCACTCACAAGTAACTATAGTTTGTTCCGCTCGAAACACACAAGTCTCTTGGATTCCATACCGTCCACGAGGCAAAGCTCGCATTCTACAGACGGGCCAAGGCAAGCCGCTCCATCATCTTTTACATCGCTTATGTTAACTTGCGCAGCTTCTTTACGACTTCAATTGCGAAAAGTCTTCGATCGCCATTGCCCAAGCGGCACTGCTTCTCGCTCACTCCCATATAATCCCGCGCTGTCTTGCCGGAAACAAGCCAATGGGTTCCATCTGGCTCGGAATCGCCATCACATACGCTCGCGATGCCAAAGCACATTGCCACATCTCCAAGAAGCCAAACAACTTGGCAGATCAGCCCAAGGCTCGAAAACTACAAAACACACTCAAACGCTTATGGTGGTGTTGTATCATCTGCGACAGACTTCTGCCACTTACATCTCGTCAAAACATCAAAATCACAAAGTCAAACTTCAACTTTTCAGGCTGCTCAGTCCTCGGAAGTGCAGACCTCGCTGAGGAGTCGTTCAGTTCTGAAGTCTATGACTCGACAACCAAAATCCTCCACGCCGAAATTCTCTCAAAACTAGTCGAACTTTGCGTTGTCCTGACCGACGTTCTCACTTTTACATCTGTATTTCATAACAATCCATCGTGGATTCTCTCGGGTCGGATTGGCGGTGCAAACCTTTGCCAATTGGAACTTGAACATTGGTATAACTCATGGACGGAAATCAGGTCAACCATTGAGGAAAGACTGGCTGAAAACGACTACCCCCAGTCTCCGGCAACCTCTACCTTTTTATTTACTAATCTTATCGAAATGTACTACCAGTAAGTGCTTTCCCAGACGAGGAAAATTCGAAGGACAACAAGGCTAACGAATCAAGCTCTGCGCGCGTTTCCATTTGCCATTACGATCTTCTCCGCTCCAATCTACTCTCTTCATCTCAGTCAGAAATGCAATTATGCAAACAAAAGAATGAGCTCCAAGGTGCAGCATCACGTGTGACCCAGTGCCTTCAAGAACTGGATCGTATGGGGCTGACTCGTTGGCTCCCCATGACAGCGTAAGTTGCTTCGTGTGGATTCCAGGGAATTATGGCTCTCTAACCGAACCTCCAGGCTTGGCTGCACTGCCTTTCCTCTTGCACTCAACATGATTGATGTTGAGCTTCTCCGACCAATTCGCCAAAAGCCCACAACGTCCCAAACGATTGTACTCTCGCTTAACCAAAAGCAACAGCAGGTCAAAATTCTGCTCGAAACAATGAGCACTTACAGAGGGCACTACTACACCACAGACTGGATCATGAACACCATAAAACATGTCGTCAACATTGCCCGGGACCGGCCACCGTCCTTACCATCAGCAACGGGAGGTTCAAACTCTTCTCTTACGAGCTGGGGAGATATGTTGCAGGCCCAGCCAAGTTATTACCTGAAATTAGCAATGACTGTGGATCTGGGGATCAGTCACGGAAAGCTACCGGACGAATGTGATTTTCCTATTCCCCTACAGCAAGGTTCTCAGCAAATGGTCCCAAAGTCCTACTCATATCTCATGTCCAAATTCCTCGGCGGTTACTCAAACCTGGGCGTGTCAACACCAGGCCGGTTAGTGACAGAAATAACCCCAGACGAAGAATGCCTCGGCAAGGACATGCCTCCTTCGCAGAACCAGGACACGAGAGTCATCGACCTTGACGCCGTGACCGGTGAAGACATGTCCCAAGATGACAAGTATGATGATGTACCGGATCTCACCACAACGTTCAACGAAGCGACAGAGATTCCACCGCTTGACCTTGACACCACATCATTCATGATCTCCATCAATGCTGAGGAGCGAAATCAGTTTCCATCATGGCCTTGCGACTCACCATCGAACGGTCCTGCCGCTTGGGAACAATTTGAGGCAATGGAAGGTATCGATGTCGATGCTCAATTGCCAAGGGATTTTCTTAGTGACCTCAATACCTTCCCTTTGGAGAACTACGACAGAAGCGATGCACCGGTTGGCATACCGGTTGATTCCTTCGTTATGTAACAAAACCCAGGCTTTGAATCCTTGACATTCATCCTGTGATGTAAAACAGGATATCAGAATGAATAAAAAGTCATCACTCATGAGTGAAAATCTCTCTATCCCTATCTAATATGTGCCCATGCACTCAGTATCGTCTTTGAATGCTATGAAAATACGCTAAACAATCCCTAAAACTCCGTTCTCCCATTCTGGTAACTTGTGCTTAAATACCTCGACCTCAACCCTGATACGGCTTGTTGTAAACTGATCCTTCAACAACAGTCCCTGCTCAAGAACTTTCTTCTCGAATTTCATCCAGTGGTTTTCATTTTCCGACTTGAAGATTGCTTGCACACCAACAAACTCAAGTCTGGGGAATAGAAAGGAGTTAGAGGCCAAATGAGCCAAGTCACCCCAGATGTGCGACTCTGAGCCTTTAAAGACCCTGATAGCGAACGTCTTCAGCTGACGAGGGAGAATTTCTGTAAGGCATGTTGTCGTTGGGACTGACATGTCGGCGTTGAGGGGAGAATCGTAGTAACGGCAGATCGCGTTCTCGTCCAGTTTGAGAGACTCCAACTTTGAGAACCTTTCTAAATCAGCAACCTGGATCAGGTTACCTTTGTTGGGCCATTTGCAACGCGCAAACGCGCTTAGACAAATGTCCATGGACTTGAGATTGATGGTTACATGCTGCGTGCGGATTGCGCGTAGCATATGAGGCACAGATAGATGTTTTGCTACCGGATCCGGATATCGATAGTGCTCGGAGGCGTATCTGAAATGTTCGAGGTTTGGAGCCATGTCGATAAGCTGGCCAAGGAAGATTTCACCCCATCGACGAGTTTCCAGAGCGCACTCTTGTAGCTCCATAGATTGTAGATAGATCAGCGTAGGGTGTAAGCTGCCAAACTCCTCCTGCCCAAACGTTGAGTCGTGCAGATTTGTGATGCCTCGTAGGAATAATTGCCGGAGGTTCGGCGTCGCCTTGAACATGAGGGCGGTATCATTGCTGGGGCGGGTGAAAGGCATATCGTCTGTCCTTGTCCTCCCCAACTCGAGATGGTGGAGACAAGGTAGCTCGCCTTTGTCGTTAGGTTCGCTCGCCCTGCGGAACTGTGCGTAAAGAATGGGGTATTGGTTCTGCTGATTCATACCCTTCTCCAAACTATAGAGCTTCAAGGTCTGAAGATTCGGTGACAAGGCGATAATGAGCTCCACGCAAACATCCTCCAGCGAGACCACTTGCTGGGGTTTTCTTCCGAATCTTGAAATGCCCTGACTCGGACTACACAACTGCAATTGATCCACCACAGATCTGAGAAATTCAAGTTCTTCGGACGACACGTCGTAGACGCCTGCGATTGGTTGATGGAACTGCTTGACACTAGCTGCAAGATCTGGTCGCCATCGCAAAGTATGCACTAGCCTGACGAGATTGATCCGTTTATGCGTGATGCTGTGGCATGCAAGAGGTTGCGCTACTTGCCGGAAGACTCTTGAGGTAGCACATAGGCTGAGAAGTGCTTTCTGTCCATCGCTAGTCGGGGCACCATTAGGGTTTGGTTCCCAAAGAGCGTGGCATATCAGCTCTTTGAGTTCAACGGCCAGGATTCCCAGTCCGATTCGGTTTTGGCACTGGTCGTCTTTTTGCATCTTCAACGTGTGAAAAATGTTTTCTAATAGCATAAAACAAAACTGGACCTCGATTCGTACTGTGGTACATGTTAAGTCTATCTATCTATGGGAGGGATATAGTGCTAGAGCGAAAATCGGGCAGTGGAGGAGATTGGGTGTGCGAAACCGGACCCTACTCGGCTTTCTCTCCGGCACCTCCTCCAACACAGCACACTATAGTTCTGCATCATGGTCTTCCTATGCCAATATTCTTTGTATAGAGTTCATTTCACTTTTGCTTCTCATTAGTTCCGCGTGCCCTCTTTCTCCAACACTGAGTCGCGTTTTTGTGAAACAACACCAGATGTGACGGCTAGTTACATCGTCAGCCACTAAAACTTGAGGAAATACAATTAAAAATTTGGGGTAGCCAGTAACACTAATTTAGGCCGTTTGACAATAGATAGCTCGACCTAATACAGCCCTCAGGTTAGCACAATAGAGAGGCGTTGGTTTGAAAATGGAATGAATTTCGAATGAGTACAGGGTAATGTTGCCAAGCAAGCCACGTGATAGCGCGTTGTTGTTGTGAGAGACCGGCATGTGGAGTGTAGTTATTAACAAAATGTTAGTGGAGAAAGGGGATTATCCCCTGGTCACCGTTGCAGCGACTTTGACGGATATCACTGCCCTAACAATACCCGGCCCGGGTAAAGTTACCTCGCCTACCTTTGTGGGGTGAGTCTCTTCGCCAGTGGCAAACTTTTCGACAAGGGCAGAAACAAACAGATACGTCATAAAACCTGCGATAGGCTCTTGCAAGGCGCGACCTCTGTGTGGGCATCGGGGCTGTCGTTAGACTCCTTACTACCCTGGCCTTTTGCCAGCAGGGATTACGACTATGTGCCTTCCCACCACTCGAAATGTCGTCTTACCCGTCGGACCGCCAACTCCTCCCCAAGTCCAGCGCAAACGAGGGAGGCTCCCCCTTTGACCTCTCATCCCTGCCAAGAGCCACTCTCACCCCGGTTGCCTGCAACCACTGCAGGGCCAAGAAGATAAAGGTTCCATAAATACATATACAAGCTCCCGCCTTCTTATGTACAGGGTTTCTAACAACTGGTTCAGTGCGATGGGCTGAAACCAAGCTGTTCTTCTTGTGTCAGTCGCCGACAACAATGTGTCTATCGCCTACCTAGCATGACCGCGGCGTCCAAGCTGAAGGTGCAAGAACTAGAAGGCATCTCGCATGAGCTTCATCAAGCCTTGGAGGTGCTGAGGGCTGCCCCGGATGATATAGCCGTAGCCCTGCTGCGGAACCTCAGAGACAAAGGTTCTGTCCAGGAATTTCTACACACCAACATCCCTGGTTCCAAGGAAACACGCCTATTCCCAGCTCATGGGATGCCAACACCCACAAGTCCCTTGGCTTGCTCGACTCTAGAGTTTGATCTGAATACTAGATATCCGAACGCCTTTCCACCCATAGAGCCGATTGAAGTTGCCGATGTTGATCTCCACCTTCTTAGCGTTGATAGCTTCTCTTCCCCCAGACCAAGGTTGCGAAAGAAACTCAAACGATCGAGATCTGTTTACGAAGACCAAGACGAGACGCCAGGAAGCTCAAGTAGTCCAACTAGTCCGAGACTCCACACATCGTTGGTGACAACCACGGCCGAACCTGTCAAATATGCCGACTCAAGGCTTAATGACCTTCAAGTAAGATCGTGGACCTCAGTTCCAGCTTCTAATGACTTCGCAGCACGGGCATTATCGTTCTATCTTCGCAATGAGCATCCCGTATTGGCAGTCTTTGACGCTCATCTCTTCATTCGAGATCTGATTCGCGGTCAAGGACGCTTTTGCTCGCCCTTGCTTGTGAGCTCTGTCCTTGCTTGGTCTTGCGTAGGTGTTTTTCTCTACCAACTCCAGCTAACACACACTCACAAGGCTGATAGGCGACTTATGCGGCATTCGAGGTGGAAGCAGAGCGTCTGTCCACTGCTTTTCTCGAGGAAGCAAAGAACCGTTGGGAGGAAGAAGGACATCGTGATGACATTACTGCCGTCTCTGCAGCCATCCTCTTGGCCCTGACCTGCAATCACTACGGAATGGACCGAGTTGGGCTGCTGTATCTCGATGCCAGCGCTGAGATGGGTAGTCGTCTCGGTCTCTTTGGGACCAGAGACTGGCAAGCATCTCCTCCTAACTTTGAAGACCAAGAGACTAAAGGAGCGGCCTCTTTTGCCGCCTGGGGAGCCTTTGGCTGGCATACGTATGTTGACGTCTAGCTCCAATCCGTTCCCAATAATGGCGACTGACAGATTTGTAGCCTACACTCCCTATACTTCCGACGAATGCATCAAATATGGACACCCCCGCCATTGCCAATCCCCGGTGACAGATTCGGTCCCGCCTTGGCTCACTATATGGGCAATACATTCACATGGATTTCCAAGTTTTGGGTGATTGTCCACGAAACCTTCGGAGATGACTACTCCAACTATTGTTGCTCTCCGTTGTTTGAAGCCGAAGCGGCGTACCGAAAGCTCCTTGTTTGGTCAGAGAACCTGCCAGAGATTGCCAGAAGAGACAGCTCCTGTGCACACCATGTCCTAATAATGCAGTACGTTCCATGAGCTGTCTTGTGACAGGAATCAGTCACTGACTAGCAAAGTATTTGGTATCACACGGCGATGCTCGATATTTGGCGACCTTTTCTGGACGACAAATCTCCCCCTGTATCATCAGACTACAAACCCCGAAGCAGTTCGCCTCGAAATGCTTATGACGCATCAGTGCGGCAACTCAAACGACTGGTGTACCTCTATCGGAAAAGATTCGAGACGACCAACCTCACCATGCTAATTACACCTGGCTACCTTTACCTCCTCAATGAGGTCTTCCAGTCAGGGGACTCCCCTGATGCGCAGTTCAGTTTTATACTGTCCGTGCGAGGGTGCCTATCTATCGCCCGCTGGTGTAGGGGATTGAGCGGCATATCGAAAGCCTTTATTAGCTATGGGCGGCGTATTGGTATCTTCCAGCGGCCCGGCTGGGATACCGGCATGATCGAAGATATCCGGGCAGCTACTATGGCTCTGGTTCCTGATGGAGGTTACAGCAGCCTCTACCCTATCAGTCTGGATCCAGCCGGCAATACCATCGAAGCAGACAACATGGAGGCGCTGGCTAATGAGTTCCAGCAGCTAGCCATGCAAGAGGTCCTCCACCACAAGAGCGAAACACCAGAGGCCTGGAAGGGAGATCCCCGAGATCTGAACTTGACACTCAGCGAGGCAACTGAAGCGAGGGTAGACACATCGCCTACACCTTCCTCGCCACCATAATACTAAAGAGGATTTTGTCCGCGGCATTAATATACTAGAACCTAGCTTTTAATCAGGAGTTCTCACTGTTGCTTTTACTATTATTATCAACATCACCATGCGGCGTGGTAACTCTAGGCCTGGCGTTGACCACCCTTTAATGGGCAGAGGTGGGATATCTAGAATGTTGAGTTTCAAAGTAATATTAGATAGAACATATAGGAACATATAGACTGTACGATATGTTATTGTGGATACACATTTAAATTCCGGGAAAATTCATGCATTACTAATCTTGCTGGGTGTTGAGCCGCTCTCATCTTTTGACTGTCTGGGGTGATTATGCCGTAATCTGTTAATGAAGCCATAGGCCAAGTCTAATCCTGCTTCCTGATCTTAGGGAAGAGAAGCCAGCTGATGGTTTGGATGACAAAGAGGCCCAAAACGATAGGCTGCAGCACCCAAACACCACTCTTCCCAGCAATAGCGCCGATTGAGAAGGGAAACACGGTTCCGCCGGCACCGCCAAGAGCCAAGGCAAAGCCAATGGAACTCACATGTATGTGCTTGGGCAGTAGCTTGGCCGTGACCGTAATTACCGCAGGATACAGAGGTCCGATGAAGAAGCCAAGTAGCGAGATAGCTATAGCCGAGACAATGAACTGCGGCACCAGCCAGAATAAGAGCTGAAGGGCGATGGAGCAGCCAAGATATACTGTCACACAGAGACGCTCACCGTAGCGTTCCGTGATGAAACCTAACCCTGCACGCCCTGCTACCATGCCGGCCCAGAAGCCAGAGCTGGATGCACCTGCAGCGAACTCACCAGCATGTCGTTCACGAAGCATGAAGGTCACGATCCATCCTCCAAGACCGACTGTGACCTGTTAGCTTTTGGTCAAGTTCCTGAATACCCATCACAAACCTTCGATACCCATAAACAGGCAAACGAAGCAAGCACAAAGCCAAGTGATCTTGTTCTTCAGTGCTTCCTTGGTGCCAGCCCCATTGCCTTCTGCTACGCGAGGATGCTCGGCTCGATAGGTCTGTCCCGTTCGACGCCAAAAGCATATGGACAATCCTACCCACTCAAGAACCGAGAGGCCAACCATGACATAGTAGTAGGTATACCACGGCAAACCAGCATGAACAACCATTGAAGTAGAAACCAGTGGTGCGCACAGGGTCCCCAAGGAATAGCATGAATGCATAAAACCAAGAATTTGGTTCGACTTGTCCATAGCCCCAGCCCAAGCACAATATGCTGCATCAGTAAGTCCGTTACCGAAACCGCTGACTGCGAAGAGCGCGAGAAGTGCATAGAAGGGCGGGTGGACCGCCATAGCTGTGAAAGCCACCACATGGCAGACTGGTGCCATGAGGCCGACACCGCGCTGACCCCAGAGCAGGTGGATTCGTGCGTTTGTGAATGCGGCGATAGAATAGCCTACAAAAGGAGTCAAGAAGATCATCGAGACAGTGGTGTAAGTAAGATCATAATGCCTTTCGAGCTATATATCGTTATTCGTTTGATCTGATGTCTACTAAAGGCCAGGTATCGCCCTTTGTTCATGTTGGGAAGGCATACATATGGGATAAGAGCCTGTTTCCCTCGTCAGTAGATGATCAATGCATTGCCCGAGCGTATAGAAACTAACACCGACGGCCGCGTCGTTCATTCCGGCGATGATGAAAGACAGATAGGCAAACTCTAGCCTGGAAATATTCCCGCGAGGGTGGTTCCATCGCTGCAGTTGTTCAACAGCTGTTTGTCGTGAGGATGGAGCGGGCGAGGCAACACGTTCTCCGGAAAATAATTGTTGCTCCTGTAATTCACTGTGCGGGACTGACTCGTTTCTTCTTGGTACAGAACGACTACGTGGCTGCAATGATAGATCGTCCGTTGTCAGAGAGGGCCGGAAACGTTTGCCACTGGCAAGTCTCAACACCGCCCTGGGAAACCTTAGAGGGTCTAGAGAAGACATTTGAACGACTTTGGTTTAGCGGATGATATCGGAAGACGATAAAAAAAAGAATAGACATTGATAGCCACGGTTATGTCGCTGGTAACTTGGGTAAATGTATCATTTTAATAGCTCGACTCTGACACTACGACTCAGGCTTTATGAGAGATAAAGACTTGGCAGGGGGTCGGTGTGACTCAATAGCCGAACATAGGATTGCACCCGATAGATTTCAAATCAAGTTGAGATATGCCAAGGATTCTACGGCTGGGGTCCTCGGGATGAGAAGCCGAAATTCGGATACAGTAACCGACCCGTATCAATAACCATAGAGATAATGAATTCTCAACGGACGTACAAGATAGATAGATATCTAGAGACACGAGCCACCTTCGAAAAGTAATTAACAACAACAACTAACTATATCTCCCTTGCAACATTCCTTAAACTCTGGCAACGGCGATGATAGGTCCTCCAGTGCCCTCCTGAAGAAGAACAGCGGCACTTTCCCCAGGTTTCATAGAATCTCTAGAGGCAGGGAGAGGGATCATCAGATTCCCGCCAGTCCACTCTCCAATCTTGACCAGATTCGTCACCACGTTACGATGCTCAAGCTTCTTGCCCTTATTTGGGCCCTTCCCGATCTTGACCTTTTCACTCCCATCCTTGTAGAGAGCGAGCAGAATGTCATGTTTTCCCACCATCTCAATATCAGTGTCAATTCTGACATCAGTGTCGTTAGCATCGAGATAGATGTGCCAACCTCTCCCAGCCTGGGCACCTCTGGCTTGCTGGACAATTTCCTGGACCTCTCCTTTTCCGCCGGATCCGGAGCCATCAGCCACGCCATTGGCGACAACCTGGGGTGTGAAGATGGTCCGACGTTGCCACATCATGGCGTAGGCGCGCTGGTGCTGGTCCCATGAGGTCTTGGCAAACGTATCCTTCCAACCAGTGTGGTCGAAGAGAGTGACGTTGTAGGTCAACAAAAGGATGTTTGGGTGGTTGGCACCCTCGAGGATTCCAGGAATGGCTGGAGGGCAAGATTGGCAGCTCTGAGACTGGAAGAGCTCAACAACCGCCAGTGGCTCAAAGTCCACAAAGCAGGCAGCAGTATGCTGGTGGTTTGGGTCATCGCCAATGGCGTGGTCATGGCCATCGAGTGGGACGGCACAGACCATGGGAGGTTGCTTCTTGCGGCGGAAGATCTTGCGGAGAAGAGAGGCCATGATGTCTGAGGACAGTAATCGAAGGGAAGATAAGGTAGGCTTTAGGAGCGTTTGGTTGAAGTTTATGAGAGTACTGGAGAATGAGACGGAGGGTTGAACTGAGAGACAAGACGGACTTATATAACAGCGAGTGTGTGCCGACTGAGCCCCTACCTAGAGACAACCTACAGATGACATGGTGGGCTGGTTCATAAAGCTCTGCATTAGTTGGGCTGATTAGGCCGCTCAACTGACTTTGCTGCATATCACGGCCATATTTGCGACTAAGATGGCCGGTCATAGCTGAGAACTTCCTCCGAACTGGTCATAATCTGCGTTCTCCGAGGTTGGGAGGGAGGGTCTCATCTCAGCCCTACTGGAATTGAGCCAATGGAAAGGTGAGGGCCGCTAGGCTGGTATGGTGATTACATCTCATCACTGAGGAATATGTAACAAAAGTCCAGCACCCCTGACATTTCTTAGTGAAGCTGAAAAGCTGGCATGGTGGTGGATGGGCACTGCTTCACAACAACCAATCACCATCGCCGTGATAATGAGGCGTTGTCTAGACTGCGTCTGTAGTGGGGGATCTCACCACAGCCACACCTCGGCAGCTCGCAGTCTCTTTCCCAAAGAGGCATAGCATAGGGCTGCAATGAGTTGTCGAAGCCAGGTACCTGGCTAGATACGAAATTGATTCCATACGTATAGGATTTGTCGAGTTGCAGTCGGATAGATGTATTGGACTCGAACATTCTGTCAGCACCGGATACCAACAGATTTCGCAACCGCCTAAAAAGTATGCCTTGAACTGTTATTTGGAATAGGTCCCCTGTGTTAGCCGCAATGTGGCTTGGACGAGATCATCCTCTTGTTACAGCCTGGTTAGTA